>JXSR01S027983.1:3229-14736 GCA_000969725.1 Ophiothrix spiculata | reverse complement strand
AGCACCATCAACGTGTAGTACATATGCATCACTTAACCTTACCCTCCTACGTACTACAAAGTACTACAGTAAGAAATCAAGAATGTCATACTGCTTTCATTTATTTACTAGGAAAGTAAATAAGGAATATTGACATTAACAAATCGCAAGTCGATGTATGCAATCCGTTGGAGAAAAATAAATCATTCAAGAGACAATAATGAACACAATTATGAGGCAAAATATATTCTGCCTACTCTAAAACCCCGGATTGTAAATCGCCAGAAGAGATGAAAAGTAAAGTAAACTGGGGACTTTTTGAAAGTTATGGGTGAATGCCCTGTCTTATTTACACCGTTTTGAATCCATATTTTGAACTTCCTCTTAATATTGGTTTTCTTTCAATAAATGATGCAACTCTACTTCCCATACTCAGATATATCTCGATGGATTTTATGATGTTATTGAAAGTCAGAGCCTGAAGTGATGAGTATCTGACTACACCTTCCTTGATTGGAAAAGTAAAGTAAACTGTGGAATTTTTGAAAGTTATGGATGATTTCCCTGTCTTCTTTACACCGTTTGGAATCCATGTTTTGAACTTCCTCTTAATATTGGTTTTCTTTCAATAAATGATGCAACTCTACTTCCCATACTCAGATATATCTCGATGGATTTTTTGATGTTATTGAAAATCAGCGCCTGAAGTGATGAGTAACTGACTACACCTTCCTTGACTAAAAAAGTCAGTTAGAATATTTGGACTGTTTCTCATTGACTGTTCTAATCATATTATACCTCATTATAAAATGACAACATAAAGAGCTTGGCACTGAACACAGTATTGATCCGAGGGTTGGGGTTACATCACACTTTTTAGGAAATACATTTTAGCCAACTCCAAAGAGATTTTGTTAATGATCATAATGATATTTCATAATTAGATTGACCGGTGCATAGAAAAGGGTTGTCTCAAACAAAATGAAAAAACTTCTTATTTTTATGAAAACAAGTATAGAGACTGGTATCTTAATTCTGGATTCTTATTTGTGACTGGATTTGACTTAGATGCTTAGAATCGGAGATCCCCTAGCTTTCCTTTGACAGCACCTTCGCCATCCAGGTCTGTTGTTGGCCTAGTGTTATGCTCCTGGATCGGAATCTGGGCGCCCATTTCAACATGGTCTCTCCATCTTATTGCACATACATAATTATATTTTCCAAATTAAGTTTTGTTCTAAATCATAGAATCAGAATATTTATTGCGAGATATCTAGAGCTAATTTTGAAATAAACACAAGTCAGCATCCCAACTCATTTTCACCTGATCTAATGCACACAAAAGAAGTTGTCGTCAACCCGTTTATCCCGTGGGCATTGAATCGGAAATAAAGCGACTAACTACCATCGCGTATGCTTCGCTTTGCACTCTGTTATAAAGGGAAATGAATATAAAAGGAACTGGGACACCCCGCTTTACACAGATTTTCATCTCATTAATACACGTACCGCATTGATCCATTTATATTTCAATTCATTACCTTTTTTTTAGTAATATATCAATTTATGTGTTATCTATGCAAGTTCATATAGGTGATGTCTAACTTATATTGATTTGAAATATAAAATATAATTTATAGGACAAAGAAATTGTTGATCCACAACCCCATTAAGCAGTTCCACTTATTCTGGTGCTATCGACAATGGACACTTCATCAAACAAGCGATATGGTATCAATTTGAATAACTTATGTTGGTGATTCACTATAAAGATAATAAATTAAGACTAAGAATATACAAAGAAGTGAAGACGTGTAGACCTCTCTCGATAATGTTAAAAGAGCAGTATGAAAAAGTATTTAAATTTCTAAAGATAAAAACGTTTCATCAAATTAGCCTCTTTTTCTCTTGCAACTCCAATCATACCTGATTGAAGTTGATGCCTCAAATTCAGGTTGTCTAAAGATAATACGCATAATGTGCCTATAATGCAAAAACGCCAGACTTGATTTGAATTAATTCCTTGAAGCAACAGTAAATTCTGACTCATTATTTTTGTAACATTTCGATACATGGTCTGAACGTTGATTTAACATGTGGCAAACGTTAGTAAATATAGCAATAAAATTGTAAAAATACTAGCTTTTCAGAGACCACATGTAAAATGTTGTAAACATAATGGATGATTGTAACTATTAAACCCTGCCAAGGTAAATGTTTAAAATGTTGATGTTCCATTCGATTTAGAGCCCAGATGATTGTTTTGAATTTAAGCACTTGTTTGCAAGAGTCATGTCATCTAGAATTCATTGAAATCATTAATTGTCTACAAATCGAATCTACAGGGTGAGTGTGACGATAGAGTTTGCGACTACGCATCGGTAACGAAAATACGGACAATTTACTGCGCGTATCTTGATTGATTTTCGACGCGGTGATTGCGTGAAAAAATATTTCACACTACGCGAAGTGATACGCTTGTTTACTCTACGAATTTGTTGCGTTCAAAATTACATTGATTTTCGACACGGTGATCGCGTGAAAAAAATCTTTCACACTACTCGTAGTGATACGCTTTTGTCATTTTACATAACCATATAAGTCATTTAGCAACCAAAAATAGATGATTTCTTCCCTCAGTATTTCAGTAAAATTAATTTTCACATTCGACAAACATGATTCGTTTAATATATAACTCTAAAGCAGACATATTTCTCCTTTTACTGGGTAGGTGCATTTAAAAATGTGTTTAGCAATTCATATTACCCAGCAGGCTTGATATCGTTACTCAGAGAATATAAATGCTGGGTAAGAAATTCAGGTAAAGTCTAGTTTCCTGTCTTACTATCTCTGTATACTATATTTAAAATGTTGTATGTGATGGCTCACCCCGAAAGGGGGGACTTTGAAGATGATATCATTTTTTTTTTCATTTCATCTGTTGCAACATTTATTAAGCTTTAACATGAAACGTTACTTGTTGAAATTGATCAAGGCGATCAAATTTTACAACAGAAAATCTGCCGGAAATTCCTATTATTTTCTTTATTTTTTGCTATCTATTTTCACCTGTATCTTTGAAAAGTTTCTGTCGCAAAGTCCCCCCTTTCGGGGTGAGTCATCACATAATTAATTTGCAATATTTAAATCAGTTTCAACATCTGCCCTTTTATTGTCAACCATTACGAGTTTCAAATTCCAATTACATAATGTGGTAATTCTCACATTCGGATAAATACATACATGTAGATTATATGAAGATCACTGTAATAGTATCGACCTTAATTATTAACAACCAAGTCTGGACTGGGTTTATATCCATTAGGTTGATTAATATTGCATACACGTACTATTCAGCTGAGATGCAGGCATGTGGCAAGAATATCTATGTCTGTTTTGGGAAAGTCAATCATTTTTTCCGTTCAAGTCTTAGTCAAGGTTTTAACAAGAGGTTTGATATGGGTCATGTTATTGTAAAAGCTTTATTTTATTTCAGAATTTTATGATGTAAATGTAATAATCATGTTTCAATGATACTAATTCCTGGCATGTTACACATGAATATTCATAAAAACGTTCCCCATTCACTTGGTTATACATATACTCTGTTAAAATGTCGACGTAAAACAGCCTTTGCTCAGTTTAAAACATATTTTGAAAATACTGAGCATACTGAGTAAGCCGGAAAGTACCATCTTCAAAGGGATATCTGAGTTACTGAGCATGCACCCATTTAGTAATTTCCCTAATGTTACATGTATATATCTGAGAGTAATCTTATGAAGTTTAAATTTGTCAAGATAACTATGTTTCTCAGTCGACTAAATAAATGTACAAATGTCCTTGGTGTCCATTAGATAGATATGTTACTAAGTACACACATTTTTAGTTAATATCATTTTCCTCTTATACAGCTAGTAAAATGGCATGTCTGTCATTGCAGATATATGTGTAGATTATCTTGGCATACGTTCATTAGATAGACGTGTTACTATTTACATACAGTATCCTCTGTTCCTCGTAAAGGATTAACTACTATATTTTTTAAATTCAGAATTAATATCCTATAGACTGTAAAGTGAAAGGCAATTGACGAATGTGTCCTTTTATTACTTAAGTGGCTCCAACTTCATTATGTGTGACATTATAGTTCTAATTAACATGACTTTTTTGAGAGCAGTGTTCAAAATTTGGTTTCACCAAAAATAGTAACGGTTTTCAGTTTATATTTCAGAAATATCATAGTATTTATACCACGCGAGTAAAACAAACTGCAATAATTAGATGGAAGCTATATTGTAAGAAAAAAAGTAATTTCAAACAAATAGTATTGATTTCTTAATAGGTCATGCATTAAGCATTTCAACGGTAAAAGAATGGGGAAAATTGATAAAGGCGTTGCAAAGATATCCTTATTTGAATAATATGGTCTGAAAACAGTTCTGTCCAAATGAGCATGCCTCGTCAAACGAGTAAGTACCAATATTGGATTTAATTTCTTGCCAACACCTCATGAATAATAACAAACCGATTACCTTGCTCCAGTGATCTGAAGGTTATCTCCTCTTAATCTATTAATTTACATTTAAAAGATAATTTAGGCGGTCATGTCAAATGCAAAACGACATCATCATCATCTGCCGTTACTGTGCATAACCTCAAGCGAGTATACTCGCACATTTGTTGTGGTGCATACAGGCTGTTGTAGACATATACAATATAACTGATTTTTTAAAAAGTTCTGAGAATGGTGAGCAGGACTAGGTGAGTTGAACGTTGCCGACCCTAGCCTTGAAGACATCGAGAGTTGGGGAATCCACAACATTCTGAGGCAAAAGGTTCCACAGACGGATGGTGTCTGGGAAGAAGGAGCCCTTCATGACGTCAGTGCGGGTGGCAGGGACACATAACTTCTGTGTGTGACCTCTGGTAACTCTGGTGGGTCGAATAAGTTGGTCTGGAATATCAATCAGTTTATTGGTAATGCGATATAACATAGTCACTTTGGCAGCAGCTCTACGTTGCTCGAGATAATCCCATCTGAGGTCTTTAAGCATGGCACTCACACTATTTTCTCTAAAGTAGTCTTTGGTGACGTAACGGGCTGTCCTACGTTTGATTGATCCACCTTGGCTATGCCCTTCTTGGTAGATGGAGACCATACACAACTGGTATACTCTGCAATCGGCCGCACAAAGGTGTTGTAGCAACGGGTCTTAACTTCCCTGTCAGCTAATTCTTTTAGAAGGCGAGCTGGAACGTTATCTGGACCGGCTGCTTTGTGAGCATTGAGTTTCTTGAGAAGTTTGATAACGCCATTTGGTGCAACTTCAATTTTGTTGATGCTAGGAAAAGGGCTGGGTCCAAGATCATGAAGTGTAGACGAATCTTCATCATTGTTGAAGACGGAGCAGAACTGCTGGTTCAAAATGTTCGCTTTGTCCTTGCTTCCTGTGTAGGTAGCACCTCTGGGTCCAAGAAGGAGAGCAACACCGTTGTTATCACAGCGTTTTCGGATTTGATTTGATTGTAAATCCGGACATATGATATTGTCAATATAGTTTGTTATAAGCTTGACGACACGCTTTTTCCCCCCTGAATTCATTGTATCTGACCCATAGACCATTTTTGTGCTTTCTGTGACAAGAGCGAGCTTTGTTGTAGGCACGCTGCTTTTGTCTACTCATCTGTTTGATTTTGCGGGTAACCCATTGCTGATTGAAACGAGTTGTTGTCATCTTTGATGGGACAAGTTCAAGGATCTGCATGAGTTTTGATTCAATGCATGTCCACATATCAGTCACAGAAGAGGTGTTGTTAAATTTGGCAACAAATTTTTCCATCATCTTGTGACCTTCTTGATGTATAACATCCAGGTCTGCTTTATCCTAGAGATAAATTTTCCTTCTCACTGGTTTCTTACGCTTTGGCTTGATGTCGGTATTAACATGGACAATTTTGTGATCACTAATACCTGGTAATGGTTGACACTTGTTGACGCATGAAGGACGGTTGGTGAGAAATAGATCGAGGGTATTGTCCAATCGTGTGGGAAAGGTGACTACTTGATGTAATCCTGCATCTGCCATGGTAGAGATCATGTTGTTGTTGTTGGCAAGTGGATACTGGTGCCCAGTAATTGAGTAACTCTTCCAGTCAATATCTGGTAGATTAAAGTCTCCACCTATCCAAAGAATTGCTTTTTTGTTCTTACTTGCAACATTTTGGATAGTGCTACACAGATGATCCATGTACTCCAGGTTGTTGTTTGTGGGGCGGTAGCATGCAACAATGATTAAAGATTCACTGGTACTAGGGCACTCATCGCTATTGTACTTCAGATCAATTTTTACAAAAAGTGCTTCACATTCCTCAGCTGAAAGAAGAAGTTTCCAATCTGGACTTGGTCCTATGCAGATTGCTATGCCATCATAACCATCTGAGCGGTCTCTTCTATATACTTCGTAATCCAACTCAGGAGGGAAAATTTCGGAAGTGGAGATGTTGGGCTCCAACCAGAGGCCGATTTCACTAACATTTAGCGATGGTCGCTAACCCCGTTTTGATCGCTAAACTCCAAAAATGATCGCTAATACCCGCTATTTTGCGATCATTTTTGGAGTAAGCGATCAAAACGGGGTTAGCGACCATCGCTAAATGTTAGTGAAATCGGCCCCTGGTCTCAGTGAGAATAATAATGCCAGGCTTGACAGAATCCAAGATATTACAGATTTCAACTTTCTTTTTTTCATTGCTGCGAAAGTTGATAATAAGTGCACTTAAGTTTACTGCTTACTGGCTGCAAGAGAGTCATTTTTCAGACGAACAGGTGCACCTGCATTGTTTGGAGAAGAACAAGCATTGGGAAGTCCAATTGGGCTTCCAGAACTACTGCAGCTAGAGTCAGAGTTTTCGCTAGATAATGAAGAATCTTCAGAGTCAATGTATGTTGTTTCAAAAAAGCTAGATGTAAACTTCGGTATACCGCAACCGGGACATTGCCATGTTATATTTGGATCGCACAGATAATTAAAAACAGGGGTATTCATCTGGATACAATTCTTGTGAAACCAAATGCTGCAATCGTCACATACCAGTGGCAGGCTTTCCATTTTACAGTTTCGCTGCAAACACCGCATGAGTACTTGAGCTTGTAAGAATCGTTCATGGCCATTTTAAGTTCAAATGGCCTTGCAGATAGTTAAATACAAAACAAATTAAATACTGATGAGCTACAGAGCATGTGCTGAGGTGCTGTTAAAATATCTTTGTATGCAAGGTCAATTAGGTGGAACATAACTGCTGATGTAAACAAAAGTGTCTAATGTCCAAGATGGCCGCCACTTTTCCCGTCAAAATATCACACAAAGCAGGAAGAAATAAAGGGCAATATATCTTCGATGTGATGAAAAACTTAACAAATGAATGTTTCTACTTGCATGTCCTTAAGTCTACTGCACCATAATGTGGTAGTATGTGTAGGCATAAGTAAGCTTAACCACTAAATCTTGGTAAGGCTTCCGAATTTGGCACCTCCAAGATGGTTGGTTGATAGTGTCAAAAACAATCTCCAAATTTGATGAAAATCAAACACTCTGGTGGAAGCTGGTGGTTAAATAATCCTCAAGACGTCCTAGCAAGTATTGTGTCACACAATTTGGTTTCAAGATACTCCAAAAAGATAACTTTGAAAGCAAAAATATCACAGAGGTATGGGAGGCATGTCCATCCAGCCTGGATGCACAACAACAAAGTTGTTTGGGGGTATTGTCTTAGAAGGGATGGCTTATCAATCAGTCATTGCTCAAAATGCCTCAAGATCAGATCACCAACGAGCAACGTGCTCTAATTGCTGAGGTTTATTTTACAACCAAATCTCATGCAGAAGTTAAACGGAGATTCCGGGATGCATTACCCAAATCGCGTGAACTATGTGCATCCACTATCTAATAATATAATTCAGTTGAATTCGAAAAAACAGGAACAGTCCATGACCTAAATAAAGAGAGATCTTGAAGACCGCGAACGGCAAGTAGCATAATAAACGTCGACCGCGTTCGTCAGACATTGATAAGGGATCCATAAGTGAGCTCGCGAAAACATCCCCTGCTAAATATGTCCCAGTCCGCGTATAACCGAATATTGAATTTTCAGGGCCACAAGCTCAAACGGCCCTTAGCAAGGCATCCAAAAACAAAAGAGAAAAGGATAATGTCATGTCCTAAGGTTAAAGGTCAATCTATGATCTATTCAGATATATACATTTCATGTTCATGATATCTCCTGTTCTTAAAATATGGCTTTAGTTTAACTATTTCAGTTTTTTTTGACTCACTCGGTATACATGTATTGCAAATATGAGCAATGTTATTATTTCGGAAATTTAGAAATTTTGCCCAAACAAGACTAATTGTTCTACAATCGCTTTTTGAAACAGTTCGTTTGATTTTGAAACTTTTGGCTGTGTTTAAATTCTTTTGATGTATTCTATCTATCTATGATTTGATTTTCAACGTAACATTCTTTCACAGAAGCGAGTTACTGAGGATTGGTCCACATGGATACCCATTAACAAATAATGGGCACGTGGAAGACATTGACCACGAGAGTGTGACAATCGACAATTTGGGGGTTGTGTTCGTTGCATGTTCTCATTCCTGGTTTGATATTGACTGCACATTATGAGTACGCACTAAAACGTCTCCTTCAAATAAATGAATCATATTTGTATACCTAAAGCTTTTAATTGGTATTCACAACTTTTCTTTACCTGTTTTTACATGAAACCCTTTTATTGCAACATGGTGTTTGCTTTTAGTGTTATCTTATTTTACAGATCTGTTTTTGAGCATCATTTATATCACTAAAGCAGGTACAAAAGCAAATATGAAAACTTTGGTACGACAAAATTATTAGCATAAAGTGTTTGTTAAAATAGAAAAAGCAAAATTTCATTCAAAAATAATAAACTACCGTATTTTTACTCGTCATTTTAGCCAGAAGAATAGTAGAAATCTGTATAATTTGCTGTACCAAGCACATGACTTCACGGTAACAAAGAACAACTATTACTTTATATATAAAGAAATGCTATAAGCCTTTTCCAGTAAGGTAAGATGCGACAATGTATTAGTTTATAGAAGATGAAAACGTTTTACATATTAAGCCCTTTATTCTATAGTAACATCAAGCATATGTTATTGAAGTTGAAGGCGTTTAAAGGTTAGGTTGTCTTAAGATAAAGGCATATTGTGTCTGTAATACAAAAAACGTCAGACTCGGTTTGAATTGATTCCTCCAAGCAATATATTGGCTGCGTCATGTTTACGGTATAGGTATTACCTGTAAGCACGGGTTTGAACTCTGATTTTAAAATATTGCAATATTTAGTGCATGCTCAGTGCATGCTATTGTTGTTTATATTACAAAAACTATTGATACCTAATTCATCAACTCCTGCTTTAGAAATTCAGACTCTACTTATAGCTTTGTTAACGAAACTCATCAGATTAAGGTCGATGGGTGAATGAAATGAATACATACCCAAGATTGCCTCGAGATGTTGGTTTCAAATTTCCCAAGGGGATTGAAAAGAACTGTGTTCTATTTTCTTGATTGTAGACTCTGATATTCATGTTAAGGGAATTGAAAGCTAAAAAACAGCATTAGATATTTAATTTAGAAGCTATACTTATTTTGGTGTAAATGCAATTTTGCAGACACATCAAGGATTTAGTTAGATACATAGTCCGAATCTCCGATATGTAGTCAAACATATATGTAAAAGCGTTATAAAACATAAAGGGCCGTAAGTCTAAATCGCAAGTTAGACCATTGTTTAGCTAAACGCAATTCCAAAAGTGTCGATAAATTTAGCGATCTGTTTAAATGTATTAAACAGTCGCTAAACAGCCGTTAAATTAGACTTGCTCCGGGGGTAGTTTAAGGTGTGTTTAAAAATACGTTTGCATAGAGAGGAACTCAGCATTTGATATAGGGACTTTTCCCAGACAGCATTGTACCGAGCCTTCCAAATGGTATAACTAAAAAGAAGAGAAAGCTGACTGAGTTCCTTCTTTAGGGGTCTCACCTGTATTGTGATTGCCTTGAAGATGGAATTGAGACGAAATCTCCGACTACCAACCTCAATGCAGAACAACTGTCAATATGTAAAAGCGTTATAAAACATAAACTATTTACGTTTTATAACAAGGAATATGGCAATCCCACGCTGGACAAGTATAAGCTTTAGGGAACTTGATTCATGTCCTTAAATATTTATTATTCGTCTCGTGGTATTTGTCTTTGATATTAATTGACATTTAACTGCCTCTTTGATTATACCATCCCATATTTGTGATAGAAAGAACGCTAACAATAACGCAAACTTATAAAAAAGCTTTAGCATTATTACGGAATTATGAAATATGAATCCTATTTGTTATCATGATATTAAATTGGGTCAAAACAAACATAGATTCAATTCTTCTGTTTATCCAACCTGTAGTTATGCAGATTGCAAAATAGAATAGGCCTATAATGGCAGTTAGGTTGTTGATATTTCATATACATATGTATAGATTGTCCGTCACGCGATGTGATGCTGCATTTTTAATATCACTCACAAGTATCTATATAAGTATATCACCCCAGCAATCTTGTATCTTTAAAAAAAATGCAATAATTGTAGTTAAACTTACATCCAATGTGATTTGTTGAATTGTTCGTATGATTGCTATATAAATACACATTTGCGTATTGGCATCTTGTTATCTTCAGTTTGTATATAGAAAGATCATTTTGCTCTAGTAGAGGTGGGCAAATGAAACCTTTTTTGGGAAATTTAACTTCAAACAAGTGGATTCTGTGGCCATTTTGGCTGCTAAATACAAATATGATAAGTTCTTTTGTTTCAAATTACATCTGATATTGGTTCCAAGCGGTTTTTCAAAATGGCCGCCAAAATCACTCAAAAATGCAATATTCGTATGTAAAACCGTTAATATCTGAGCAAATATGGCTTGTAATATATCTAAATATATGTTTTCATGGTCACTGAGTACAAAAATAGACAAACCATACCTGTTTTGTCATTGGTATTGTTGATTTTGGGTATTTTCGGGTAAAAAACCCCAGCATTTTTGGTCATTTATGTGTAAATTTGGTCTCCAAATTACTTTTTTGTGACTGTGACGTTCAGCGCCTAAATTGTTACGCTTAGAACACTGAGTCCCTGTCGCTAGTAGTACAAAGTTCTACTAACTGAGATAGCGGAAGCTTAGTTAGGCCTTAGGCTTTACAAATGATGACAACAAGAAGATATACATTTCTACACAGTTTATTGATGAAACTGTTCTCCATAATAATAATAGTAGCAATATAAATAATGATCGTAATAATTGTGATTATAAAGATGATAGTAACATCATAGTGAACATAATGATGATAATGATGATAGGTTGTTCTAACATAACATTTTATAGATCTTCAGAATCTAATAATAAAACATTAACAAATAAATCATATCT
>JXSR01S027982.1:9898-29387 GCA_000969725.1 Ophiothrix spiculata | reverse complement strand
AATTTCAGCTTACAATGCATGAGAAGAGTTTCTTTGGTAGCCACTTTGTTCAAAAGTTATGGTACAAAATAAACTTGCAAAAAAGTAACATTGAGTAAGGTGCTTACACCCCTTAAGACCAGGGGACTCAGATTTGCAGGGCGCTGTGTCGGGAGAGCAGGTGGGGCAGCTTTGGGGGCGGTTCTGTGGCAACCAGCACGCGGAAGGGGGAGCGAAGGGCCTCCGCGCGGGGATTGCATCACGCGGGATTGGCGGATGGGAGAGGCATCGGGGGCTGCATGGTGGGCAGACGGGTGTGGGGAGCCATCTCTGGAGTCCGACTTAAGCAAGTAAGCAAGCAAGCTGGTACCTGCTCCTCAAGTTTGGTTTGGATAATGATATCCTGCTGGGAAATTTGAAGTACCACCCCTAAAAATTCAAATTTTCAAGAAAATAATATAAGTAATAAATCAACAAAATTTTAAGTCAATTATATTCTAAGATTACAATTTTCTGAGATAATTTGTATCAATTTTGCCGAAATTTGTACAATTTTGGCACAAAAAATGAGTGCTCAATTGGTGTCATTTTGGTGCAAATTTTGGAATATTTTGAAAAGTATACCCATCAAAAGTACCGTAAACCGGGGTGACTTTGAACGCCGGGGTGACTTTGAACACTTTGAGTTGGTCAAATTAATCAGCCATTATCTCACTAATCCTTGATGATATATTTTTTTCAAATTAATGATTGAAAAGGGGATACTATAAGTAATGTAACATCTTAGAGACACTACCGTAGGTGTTGCCAGTTGTTCGTTACAGCCTTATAAATGTGTTGCCAAATTTATAGCAATTTTCATAGGTGGGAAAAATCTCAATGGTTACCATGGTAACAATGATCCAATGAAATTAAAATTAATATGGTTGGATCAGGAATATAATAGTTTACAATAATGAATGTAAATAATTTTGTAAATTTCTTTCTTATTCTATATATTGAGAAAAAACGATCCCGGGGTGACTTTGAACGCCTATATCTCCCATATAAACGCATGCACTAGCTGGGTAACCAGCACACTTGATTGTTGCTTATAAATTTTCAAGTCTAGGATACTGTGTTAGCATTATCACCCATTTTTGAATTGTTATGATCAAAACAATTGTATTTCTGTGGGATAATGACATTTTCTAGTTCTAGGAATGTATTTATCTCACTTTATTCCAGGAAAAATGTGACCCGTTCAAAGTCACCCCATGCCGGGGTGACTTTGAACGGTACTTAAAAATTTAAAAATAAGTATCTTACATAACAACTAGTTCCATAAAAATGTACCATGAGAAAATCCATGCCCCAGGAGGTATTTTGAAAGCAAAATATCAGAAACTTTTCTATGTTGAAAATAGAAAAAATGGCCAAATCTGAAAAAAGCGTTCAAAGTCACCCCGGTTTACGGTATTAAATTTGGCAAAGAAAATTTGGCGTACATTGCTACCTGTGTTTGTGGTACTTATAACACATAGTCTCTTTTGCACTATGTATCCTGGGCCAACGTCATACTCAAGTTGAAAAACACCAGAATCTTGTGCTAGTTGACACAGAATATAATAAGTGTTGATTGATTGACTTTTGTGTTTATAATTTCAGCTTACAATGCATGAGAAGAGTTTCTTTGGTCGCAATAAATCCACCATACTGCACCAGGGAGAGGGCACTATTAGGTCTATTAAATGGACATCAGCATTTATAGCATGGTCTAATGATTTGGTAAGGATCAGTAAAATCACCACTGAAGTTCAAAGTTGTTAACACTGCTGTGTTTTGCCAAATTATTGTGTCTAAATCTTAAATGGATAGAAAACAGGTACACATAAAAACCACATCAGTTTTTGACTTGTCTATCATTTATCAGTTTATAAGTTGTCCTCTGAACAGCTATTGGATGAATCCATATTGGCCATAAATAAGACTTACATCAAAAGATTTTTACTACTGGTGAAGGGCATGAGTAAATTGTACTTGAGTAAAGTGATCAAAGTCTGGCTGTAATATACCGTGTGGACATAACTATATGTTACCATATGAAATGAGGTAAAGCAAATGCTCCCATAATTAATGAGTCATACTTTAATCCAGATTTTGTCCAAAGAGTCAAAGATATTATCCCCAAATAGGCAAAGATATTATCTACAACGAGTCATCAATGATATTATCCCCAAATAGGCAAAGATATTATCTTCCAAAATAATTGAGTCAAATACAAATTTTTAAAACTTATTTCTTTGTATCCAGGGTGTCAAGGTATATGATGTAATTGCCAAGAGACGCATCACATTCATCAAACGCGACCATGACGAGAAGCTAAGAACAGAACTCTACCGATGTAATCTATGTTGGAAGGATAAAACAACTCTACTGGTTGGATGGGCTGACAGGATTAAGGTGAGCAACAAGGACCAACTGATTTCTGTGTAAGGGGCTTCAATTTAGGTATTCAACACGCTACAGACTTGTTCATCACAAATCAACAACGATGCATCCATGCGTCCGTGTATTTTTATCGTGTGAGGGTGGCTTTAGCCAACCAAGCGTGATGAAAATACACTGACGCATTGGATGCATAGTTGTTGTTTTGTGATGAATAACTCTGTACCGTGTTTGAATACCTTTCAACAACAAAAGTCTTCCCGAAAACTGATTTACAGAGAACGAAATTATATTCTGAATGTTTTCAAATTAACAGACATCTGTCTTCATAAAATTTTCAGTTGAATCTGAAGCAAAATGCCACTTTTTAATGTTTTAATGTTTTTGCTTTGCTGTTATCAACTGCGATGTCAAGTGACCGTGTATTCTTTAAAAACACTCGCTGTGTTAAGGTGTGCATTACTAGTCTTTTTCTCTAAAGTGTGCATAACATTGGTTTTAAACTGTCTGTTGTGGTTTTTTAGAAATTGATTTTGGATGACATTTTTTTCCAAGTGAACAAGCATAAATTTAATTGTGGTAAGAAAATTTAGCATCAAGAACAACAAGGCAAAAAATCAGGTACCATGTGATATTTTTGCAACCAAATTTAAATGTCGTGAACATTTGAAATAAATGCAGTTTTTTTGGATAACCTCAACCTCAAAAACTGGATACAGATGTACTGATTCTTAAATATGTAAAAAAAATATCTTTTTTTCCACTTTTTTGTAACGTGACTTTTACAGGTGTGTGTTGTTAAGGAGAGACAGCAACGGGTGGAAAACAAAGACATTCCAAACAGATATATTGAAATAGGTAAGAGAGAGTGTTCTCCATCTATGCCAGAGGAGGGAGCATTTTTTTTCAGACTCAATTCTTGATCATACCAAAATTTCTTGTTTCCCCTTCAGTACCAAAAATATATGCTCCTCTATTTGACTGAAAAATAAAATTTTGGTCCCTTTATTAACAATAGGTATTCCACTCTTGTGACAAATTTAACATATACTTTTCAATATTGTAATAAAGGGTCATCACCTACGTAGAGCAAGTGTAAAGATTGTATACATCGGGCCATACATACATACATAAAAGTTTATTTAACGTGCCATTTCATCAAGATCACAGCACGGCTGTCTATGCAGATATCACAATTAGATCACATCCTCCATAATGGCTGCTAAAAGGCACACTTTATGTCCGTAGTTAGATTGTGAGTATCTAGACAGGCCACATTGATGTTTGAGAATGACCGATAGAAACCTATATGGTGATAATTATTTTTGTTAAAGGTGTAGGTTCCGATCACATTCTCATCCCCAGGGCTCAACCGGAAGTAGTATATTGCCAAATGAAAGCCCATATTTTTCTGATTATAAATCTAAAATTTCACCTCAAAATTCTTTATAGTTTTGGAGATATAGCACAAAATGTAAAATTAATTGGTATACCTATTTTCAATTTCTTTTGTGTTTACATAACAACCTCATCCCCAGGGTTGCATACTTTCTTTTGCCTCTCGGGAGAAAACAAGATACAAGCTAAGGTTGAAATCTTGCACAGTGCATTTCAGAGGTCAAGGTCAATCAGTTAAAAGTTAATTATACACATCCTAAAATAGGAACCTACACCTTTAACAGAATCTCCCAATAATTCATCACTATATTGACCATACCTCTTAAAAAACACATGGGTGTGAAAATTTACAGGGATTATGAGAAAATATGTGCTTTCTTGTGATATTAAAATCTCCAATTTTAATATATTCGATTTTGGAGGGGGGGGGTTAAAAAAGGGATCTGAACAAACACCTTTAATGATTGAATAGAATAATCCAGAGGCTATCGCTTGAGGTTTCTCCATACCAGCTCAAGTTATCATTGCAATGCTGTCACAGTCTTGGTAGAAACTCTACAACAACGATATTTTTGGACATTCATAGACCTTTCTGGACAAAAAGGTCAGATTTATGGACATTTGCCGTTCGTAGTCCATTCTACATCTGGGTTGAGAGGAGCATACAAGGTTATATAATTTATCTCTGTGTTGTTTTGCATTCAAGATCGGGTTGTGTATGCCACTCTTAATGCACGCGTGAGTCACATGACAATAGGCTATCAGTGATCAATAAATCACGCACTGCAGATATGTGTGTAAGTTAGTGCATCGGTACCCAGAACACCTAAAAGCATCGGCAATAAAAACCCTGCAAACGAGTGAAAAACAACCTTGAGATAAATTATAAGTATCTTCCCTACGGATGTTTCATACGCCTCCATCAAATTCAAACCCACAACCCTCATTGCCCCATGATTAAGAGTCCGGGACCGATATGGCGAGGCCAGGGGCCTATTTCACTAACATTGTTTTTGCGATGGTTTTTAAAAACTCTGGCAAACTAGAATCTATCGCAAATATTGTTTACGTAGACTTTTCCATTTCACTAACATCATTTCACTTTTAATCTTCATGGACGAGACTAGCTCAAATTTTATAATGATCTCATCCAAATATGGTGCGAAATAAAATCATGTGATATCAAGAATTTGCAATGACTTCCATTTAGACTCCATTTGCAAAGTTTTTTTGCGGATGCTCATAAGCACTCGAAAGATATTCATCACACACAAAATCATCACAAATGTTTATGACAATTTTTTCATCGCAAAATCTTAGTGAAATCGGTTTCGGGAAATCCATTTCAAATAGTTGCGATGAACTCTCGCTTTTGCGATGAAGTTCGATATTTGAAATGGGTTTAGACGTTAATTAAATAGGTCCCAGTCAGTGTTTCCGCTAAGGTTTTTGAGCTAGCGCCAGTTCGAGCAAGCTCGACAAAGTTTAAGAGGTGCTTGCGCCAAAATCATGAGCTGTGGCTGAAAATAATTGGCTCAATATTATATTAAGCTAGAAAATATCTTTTTCACTCATTTTCAGAAACTCGTTGCGCCAATTTTCACCGCTCCTGCGCCAATGGCGTGCCATACGGCCTTTGCAGAAACACTGGTCCAAGTCATGCCCCTATATCTGCAACCATTAAGAATACTATATGATTGTCTTTCATGCTTGGATTATTTTTACAGTAAGCATGCTGAAGACGGATTTCTATGTGTGTGGTTTAGCTCCATTAGGTGAAGACTTGATTGTTCTAGCATTTGTTACTGAAGGACCAAAACAAGATGTGAGTGTAAATTCAATTGAAACATGATGTATTACAAATAAAATGAGCCCTCTTATGACTTATGTGGTAGTTAACAAGCTAGCTACATGCTATTATACTATCTCTCAAAGTTGTTTTTCCTTTCAAATCGGGTCATGTACCCCACTCTTAACGCACGCGCCAACAGCGTGAGCGTAAACAATCGACTTCAACAAATCACGCTCTGCAAATACGTGTGTAAATAAGTGCATCAGTACGCAGAAGGCCTTAACAACAAGCGTCGGAAAGAAAACCCCCGCGAAAGAAGAAAAACAACTCTGAGAGAAACTATACTACACTGGCAATTGTCATGCAAGAATTTTGATAGTTTGTAGCAGGTATAAACAAATCAAAACAACTGAATTTCACTAGAAATGCTCATGCTAGTCCCAATTGTAGAAAATTGTTGTAATTGTCAGTGTGCTTTGGATTTTATGCTGCTCTCATACTTGTGTAGTTTTGTAGCTTAACTCTGCGGTTGTCATAGTAGCAAATCTACGATAACGATATCAACAAAGTTTTGTCGCATGGCAAGATTGTTCAACTTGAAATAAATGCAACTTTCAAAGTGACATGAAGTGATAAAGCTGCAAAGCTATAAAAGTGTGAGCAACAGAGCTACAAAGAAAAGTCAATTCTTGCAATGATTCCTGTAACATCTAGATATGAGAATCAAACTCACTGAATTATGTTATCAAGTTTGATTCTTGTAAACAAAACAATGCTCTACCCCTGCAGGTTGCTGCCTGTTTCTTTGACGTCTCACAATTCGCATATTACACAAATGAATGTCATGAGAAAATGCAATGAATTTTTAAAATAATGGCTGAGTGTAAAAACAATTATAATTTTCTTTAACTAGGATGAAAATGATGGATCTAGACGTCCGCAGTTGAAGGTCATTACTCCCAATACAAACGATTATCAGTGCGTATCCAGTGAGGCGCTGACAATCAGAGGATTCAAAGAATACCGTCCTAGTGATTATCATTTAGGTAAGCTTTCTGATACAGTGATTACCAAGCAGTGCGTATCCAGTGAGGCGCTGACAATCAGAGGATTCAAAGAATACCGTCCTAGTGATTATCATTTAGGTAAGCCTTCTGATAAAGTGATTATCAGTGCATATCCATTAAGGCTTTGACCATCAGAGGATTCAAAGAATACCGTCCAGTGTTTATCATTTAGGTAAGCCTTCTGATTCAGTGATTACCAAGCAGAGAGCCTTCTGATAAAGTGATTATCAGTGCATATCCATTAAGGCTTTGACCATCAGAGGATTCAAAGAATACCGTCCAGTGTTTATCATTTAGGTAAGCCTTCTGATTCAGTGATTATCAAGTAGTGAGTATCCAGTGAAGCACTGACCATCAGAGGATTCAAAGAATACAGTCCCAGTGATTATCATTTAGGTAAGCCTTCTGATACAGTGATTATCATCCATTAAGGCTTTGACCATCAGAGGATTCAAAGAATACCGTCCAGTGTTTATCATTTAGGTAAGCCTTCTGATACAGTGATTATCAAGCAGCGAGTACCCAGTGAAGCACTGACAATCAGAGGATTCAAAGAATATGGTCCCAGTGATTATCATTTAGGTAAGCCTTCTGATACAGTGATTACCAAGCAGTGCGTATCCAGTGAGGCGCTGACAATCAGAGGATTCAAAGAAAACGGTCCCAGTGATTATCACTTAGGTAAGCCTTCTGATACAGTGATTATCAGTGTGTATCCTGTGAGACTTTGACCATCAGAGGATTCAAAGAATACCGTCCTAATGATTTTTATTTAGGTAAGCCTTCTGATACAGTGATTCTTAAAGAATACCTGCCCAGTTATTATCATTTAGGTAAATAAGTCATCTCATAATGTTTCTGAATTTGTTATACCTGTCGATGTAATAAGACTGTTCGAGCACAACATTGAACAAGGCCTTATAGATCTATGTAACAACATTTCAAGAAAAGATTTCAAGGCCTGATAGTTGTTTTGAGATGAATGATCTAATTAAATCATTCATTTTAAAAGTGCCATAAAGACCTGGTTGTCTTTCAAGATGAAAGATTTATATAATTAGATCATATATCTTTAAAAAGGAACCATAAAGGTCTTGAAATCTTTGACATTGGGATATTTGTTGTGCAGATACAGCCTCGTTGTGCTCACCCTTTGAATTCAAAATTAGGTTTTGTTAAAATCCACTTTATTCACTCATATTATCATGTTGAGTGTTGTTCAAGAGCAAAGTTGCCTGGGCATAGTTCTAAAAGATCAAGGTATGTAAAGAGTGAAAACTTTTTCCGTATAAAGTCTGTACTAAAAGTTTAAAAAATTAGATTTAAAAAAGAAAAAAAAAGAAGATGAGTGAGAAATAAAATGCTGTAAAACTCTTGGTTGTTAAGTATTCTGTATTGTTACATGCCAATGAAATAAGAGTGCTAGGTGAATCTCATGATCTGCATTTTGTAGATGGAATTTAATTGGTTTCTGCATGTTGCAGGCAAACTGTATTGTACATAGGGAACTTAAACTACTGTACTTGCCACAGCCATTTCAAGGCCTATCTTTAGCACATTTTCTTTTCAAGCTGAAAGTTGGATTTTGCTGGATGATTTCAAGATCTCAAGAGGTCCAGCATTTGATGTAAGGATCCTTTGGAGATAGTTTCATAGTACATGAAACAATAATTGTTGTATCATATATCAGATTCATCTTCAAGAACTTATTCTACATTTTGTTGATCATTGAGAACTTTCATGAGGAATTCCTTAATTGGTCCAATAATTGCATCAACACATTTTTTTTACAATTTACAGAGTACCTTGCAGAAGATGGTGTGTTTTATATTGTCAGCCCTAAAGATGTTGTGGTTGCTAGGCAACGAGATAAAGATGATCACATTGAGTGGCTGATAGAAAATGAAAAATATGAGGTGAGACTTGGGGGAAATTCTATGAAAGGGTCAAATTCCAGGAAGGCTGAGTACTTATTGCTATTTGTATGCAATTTGTATGAGAGGTTTATTTTGCAATGTAACTTACCAAGGAATTTAAAAAGGGGAACTGGTACTTGCCGCCATTTTAATTTCACGGCCGTGTAAATGCTATGGGACGGCAGCCATCTTGGATTGTCGCTCATGGAGGGAGAGCATTTTACAGCTCTGCGTGCCACACTTTTGAGAGTCTTCGCATAAAATTAGCGGGAAAATTGCAAACTTTGATCAGAGCAAGTCACAATACACGCTACTTGAAATGCAGACACAGTTTGCGCGTGAAACAAAATGCACACACTATGTATGCGTCAAGTGAAGATTTACGCGATCTGCTTGGATATCGGGCCAAACTCTGAATATATCCGGGAGTAAAATAACTCTGCTCCCTGAGCGACACAAGATGGTGGCCTATCCTGATTCCCCTATAAAAATTCCTTGGAACTTACAGAATTCAAGTACATAATGTTGTCCTAATTACTTTGTAAGGTAACTTTACATCTTAGTCATACTTTTACCATTGAAAAAATTAACAAGCCCTATTATATTGCAGAGAAGGGATCAGGTTCTTTGACAAAGGGAAGATTGGTTTTGAAAGCAAAAGGTTTGTTGTTCAAAATCCATATTTGTAGACCCCCAGTGGGCACAAATATACTTCTCAACGTTGAATCAAAGTTGATTCAACGTTGATACTTCAACTTCTCAACCTTGTCAACGTTGATATTTGGTTGAGAAATGAGTTGAATTTGTAACAATGATCAACCAAATTCAACTGAAATTCAACTATAATTCAACCAAAATTCAACCATATCAACATCATTTCAACCAAATATCAACCAAAATTTCAATAGTAGAATTATGGTTGATTTGACGTTGAGATATCAACTTTGTGGTTGAATTGTGGTTAATTTGAAGTTGAGATATCAATGTTGATAAAAGGTTGAATTAAGGTTGAAATTGTGATTAATATTTGGTTGATTTGAGGTTGAGATGGTTGAATTTTGGTTGAACTGTGGTTGAATTGAAGTTGAGATATCAACTTTTATTGATGAATTATAGTTGATTTTAAGTTAAAATATCAAAGTTGATATCTCAACTTCAAATCAACCACAATTCAACCACAAAGTTGATATCTCAATGTCAAATCAACCATATCAACCATAATTCTACTATTGAAATTTTGGTTGATATTCGATTGAAATGAGTTTGATATGGTTGAATTATAAGTGAATTTCAGTTGAGAAAGTTGAATTTTGGTTGATCATTGTTACAAATTCAACTCATTTCTCAACCAAATATCAACGTTGTGAAATGGTTTAGAAGTTTATTTGTGCCCACTGGGCTTCTCCAGATGAATTAATAGTCTATATATATATGCTTATATGCCTAATGATTAGTACAGGATAAATAATTATTCTATTCTTTGGAAACATACTGATTATTCAAAAATAAATATGTGATTTGTTTACAGGAAGCACTGGCAGAGACCAAGGCAAATGAGAAAGCCTTGCAGAGACACAAAGTTCAAGATGTAGGGCGATCTTATCTCAGTTTTCTTATTGATGAAGAGCAATATGACAAAGCTGCAAGGTAGGTCTTTTGATATCAACAAGATATGCCGACAGTGAGCTTGTATAGCTTTCTTGGCTGTGTTGTCGGATGGTTGATATAATTGACACAAATTGCAATTTTGTACCAATTAAGCTTTTTTTAGAGCATTTCCATAAGTTTTTAATTCTAAGTGAAATCTAGGCTAGTTCCTTTAAGATTGATTAAGACCAAAACACTGCGTAATAATATTTTTTGTATGTGAATCCTTCATGTTTTTGGTATTATTTTTGGTTAATTTTATTGCTACCACAAGGACAAACATTGATAATAAGTCCATTTGAATATTCAGCAAGATTTGGTACGTGGTTATGATATGAAAATTCAGACTGATTTATTTCCCATCATGGTCATATGTGGCTGTCCAGCCCGTATGAGCCGTAAATGCCAGAAACTTCATTTTGCGCTACAGGTGAAAATACATGTCAGGGTCATAATTTGCCGAAATTGAATTTTGACAGATTCACAATCCTTTTGCTTACGGTACTACAAAATACCAGCAAAGTTTCATTTTAAGAAAATGATAGGAAATGTGAAATAAATCTGCATATTTTCAAGGCAATCAACAGAAAATATAGGGCTTAATGATCTTTGAACGTGTTTATCTCAGTTATACGTTTTACTCCCTGACAACCTTTGGCGGACCATAACTTGACTTCTGGAAATCGTCTGAAGTTCATTAATGTGTCATTTTAATCCATAAAGCATGGTCTTTGCAAATAATTACAAAAGTGAAAATGGGTATTTCCATAAATAAGGCACACAACTTGTGACAGCTATTTTGACCCTAACACAACAAAATCAGCTTTTCCTAAGCTTTTTCTTTAACATTTCAAGTTATTTTAATATTGGGGAAGTTCTTTCAAAATTGAGATATAGCAAACATTCTGAACTAAAATCAGAGCAAGTAAATACCCCAAATAGAGATTAAAGTAGGAAAAACAGGGTTCCCGCTTCGCGAGGAACTTTTCAGTTGGGCATTCCAAGGTATGTTTTACACTAGTTTTGTCTTTGTTTCCATAAAAGTGATCAAATTACAAACAGAAATCCACTTAAGGAGCAAAAGACATGTTTTAACACAATTTTTGATCAGGAAAATTATACCTCACGGTGTCCTCGTTTAAGCGGGACACCAAAAATTCATTTCGCTTTTTTTTTCCAAATAAGACTGAAAGTAGTAAGTTTTGATAGTTTTTACAAAGAAACCACAAATATGCAGCAAATTAGGTACAATTGTCAGTAAAAAATGTGCGTTTAGATACTGAATATTGGCCATCAATATGCCCCGACGTAATATTAGGCGGACAATGGCTTCAGCAAAAACTAAAACGGGTCACAATTTTCCAGTTTGTTGTATTTTCACTAAATATTTATCCTAAATTATTAAAACTAGATAAATGCCACCATAATAGCATTAAAAAAGCCAACATTTTTGATTTTAAGGATACAAAACTCATATGTAAAGTTTCACAAGGTTCCGAGTGTAAGCGGGACACCAAAGCTTACACGAGGAACCGTCTTTCTGAGATATGCTCATGCAAAGAGTCCATCATTTGATTCACGATCTATGCCTATAATATTCAAAAGTGGTTTTGTACACTATCATTTATGAACCATTTCAATTAATTTTAACCTACCAAAAGGCACTAAATATAGCAAAAATGACTTTAAGTTAAAATGTCACACAATTTTGCCCAAAAATGTGATAATTTTGACTTTTTTTCTTCAAAAATACAGTTTCTAATTTGCAATAGAAAATTCGTGTAACCTTCAAAATGAAGATACACCACTAGATAACAATGTGCAACAGTAACAATGTTTATAATCCTAGTACTTTCTTAACAGTAATTCAATGAAACAATTACTTGTATTTTACCAGTGTGTGCCTTATTTATGGAAATACCCACATGGCAAGAGGTGGCATGTACGGCTGGTTTGAGATGGATGGTCACATATTGGTTTATGTGCGTTAATCGGCTGCTTGCTGCATACTTCAAGATTTAATACAGTAAAGTTGAATGTTTCTGTTGTAAAATTTTACATTGGAAAGAGAAAAACCTGTGAACTGTTTCAGTACCAAAATCTAATCTTTTTAAAAGCATTAATTTCTAGAAGCAGATTTACTTACCGATCATGATGATGGGGATATTAGGTTTGACAAAAAATGTGTGATTTTTGCTAAAAGTTTGAAAAAATGTTCAAGCAATCAGATCAGCATACATGTTTGAAAGGTTATTGTTTTGGTACTTGAAACTCACTTGGTGTTTTAAAACAGGGTGTTGTGCATTCTCAATTTTTTTGGTAATGTTTTTTTCACTGTGATATTTTTAGTATGTGTAAACCATCTTAGGTAATACGCACTCAGTTTTCATTATCAGGGTGTTGTACATTTTTGTTAACAGTTTTTCTCTGTGATTGTTTACAGCATGTGTGAACCAATCCTAGGCAAGAATGTAACTCTATGGGAGGAGCAGGTGTATAAATTTGCCCAGCTGGATAAACTCAGTGTGATCAGCCCGCATGTGCCGAGGGGTGATACTAGGCTAACAAAAGCACTGTATGAAATGATACTCAATGATTATCTACAAAAAGACACAGAGGTAATACTGTATGTAGATTCATCAGGATTATTCATAAAGTCGATGATATATGAAGTTCTTGTAACACATCCAATATAAAATTATTGATCAAGAACTGGACAAAACAACTCTGTGGTTTAAGGAGGCAATATGGATCAGAAACAGGTTAGACAACATGATGAATAGAGATGATGGGGCTTACAGACTATATAGGATCTATGATCAAATCATCTCCAAATGCCAACCCAGTAATTTGCTTACATTATTGCAACCAGTTACTGGTGTTTCCCACTTCTAGAAACACTAGACCAGAGTAAACAACAGGGTTGTCACTACGCCGTGCAGTGGTGGACGGGACCACTTGGCACTCTTAATTTCCACCCGGCACTCAGGTTGATTTTGAGTCAAAATACCCAGCACTCAAGACTCAAAAGTTACAAAATCAATGAAGAATCAATAGAAAAATGAACAATTGTTATCAAAATTTCTATTTTCTTACTATTTCACATAAATTTTACCCGGCATTAAAAGTTGTCTGGTGACAACCCTGGTAAACAAGGTTCCTGATAGTAATCAAAAATTATCTAGTAGGTACTTATAAGTGTACATCAGATATGCTAGTATACATCAGATATGCTACAATGAGCAATGTGTAAGAGCCGAAAACCATATTCTTTTGCCATGGCGTCACACATATGATAACTTAATGATGGTAATCATTCCCCCAATAATTAGGCCAAAGGAAAAAAAAGGTCTGTCTCAGCTTCCCGCGCGCATAAGCTTTTAAAAATCCAAATTTAGCGCATTTCTTTTTGTTAAGGTTTTTGAGAGGTTTTCAGTTGTTTTCATCTTTTTTTTCCTACTACTGGAAAAAAGGTTAAATAAATGGCGGCCGCGAAAAAAAAATAGTGGCCGAAAAATGCAATAAAATAAAAATTAGGGGGTATTTCCGCATCCGCGTAGCCCTTTTTTACTATAAAAAAAAAAAACGCATAGCGCTTAGGGTTTTGACCTTAAGTAAGCTGAGACCGAGTTCTTTTTTTTTTTGGCCTTATATAATCATCCATATGCTCTCATTCAATTTCAGGGCTTTCACCAGCTGATCAAGGAGTGGCCTACAAATTTGTATGACCTCATGACTATAGTGAATGCAGTCCAGGAACGTCTTCAACGTGATCCTGAGAATAAACGACTCATGCAAACCCTGGCTGATTTGTACTCCTATGATGGTAGATATGACAAAGCACTGGCTATTTATCTCAAGTAAGACATGTCTTTTGCTTCAGATCATTTGATGCCTCTATGACTATTGCTGTAATTAGAATTTGTGATGTTTGTGACCGTGGTTCGGATAGTCACGTTAAGCCGTTGGTCCCCTGTGCGAATGCTCCTTCTTGGGGCGCTGCATACAGTGTATACCTGGTGAGTCTATAGAAATAACAACTAGCCTCTAAACGAAACTCTATACCTCATCGAGGCTATGATTGTGTAAGTTCTTATGATAAGTTTTGCAGATTATAGTTACATGAGATCATTTCATTAAACTGCTCAAAAGACAGGTTGTCACAAATCTGCTACTTTTGGTTGTACACTGATTTCAATTTTTCATGTTCTCAGCTTTTGAATGATATGTAAAATGTCATAATTTCCTTTATCAAGTTTTATAAAGTTTTTTATTTATTATAGAGTATATTGGTAAAATGTTATTAACAAACAGTGAATAATTACACATCCCAAGATAATTAACTTTCAAAATTTAAGGTACAGAATTTGCATGAATGTGTTTTTTACATCCAAAAGGAATTCTGACATATCACCATTTTGTTTCACTTTAGAGGCCATCTATCGTTTGTTTGTTTACCTCGGTTGGTCCGTGACAGACACATGCCATTAGATCCATGTTGTTTTCATTAATAGCTGCTTTTTTGTTAAATTTGATTGTTTCCCTGAATGACACATTTTTCTGAAGATTTACTATTTCTATACATGATCTATTTGCAGAATTGATAAGTTTATTTGTGAAAAGCAATAAAAGTTTTGAAAAATATGGATGTTTTTGTGATTGGTTATGCATTTAAACTTGACATTTCAAAAATGTTGCTATAAGGCAGCTATTAATGAAATCACACAATTTGTGCAATTTGCACCATTTGGAGCTTAAGGTGTTAGTGGTACAAAGTTCTGTCTTCCCAATGATCATGTACAAATTCAACTAGCAAAAATTCTGTTTGTTATTTCTATAGACTTGGTCACGAAGACATCTTTGAGTTAATTAGGCGTCACCAGCTGTTCAGCTCCTTGCAAGACAAGCTGGCTTTACTCATGGAATTTGACACGGAAAAGGCAGTCAACATGTTTGTGGAAAACACGGACAAAATACCGGTGAGAATTGGTACCCCTGTTTTACAGGACACATGTACTAGGATTTCTCAACATTGGGTTGAAAAATATGCGAGGGGTGTTCAATAAGTTTGTGGCCTGAGGTAGAAGGAGATGAGCTATGGCAGTTGTGATAAACACATTATGTCAAACCTGATCGATGGATCAGTGTCAAGTGTCAAGTAAATAAATACTTTTGTTTTTCTTGAATAGATTCATCAGGACTGTTATTTAACATGATATAAACAATTTCTTCATATCTAGTCCAAGTATCACACTTACATGTGGATGTTTCGTCCGCTGACAGCAGACTTTCTCAACACTAATTACAAAATGACAATCTTCTGTTCTTGACAATTGTTGACTGTAGCTTAGTAACAACGTTGCCAGATGATTTCTTAGGAAGATCGTCAAAAAGTGCGACTCAGATGATATTGCCCCTCGTCCCTGTTCATGGTCTTTTCATGTTTTCTAATCGCAATGGGCTCCTTGATCCAACGTTTATACCGATCACTCTCTCTGCCCACGACCGATGTATTGTCCCAATCTATAATATGGTTGTGATCTACAGCATGATCTGTGATAGCTGATTTGTGAATCACAAGGCGTTTATAAGGAAACTATCTGGAAACTTATGTTGCTTTTGGTCAGATCTGATAAGTAATCTAGTTAGGTGTAAAATTGAGCTCCGAATGGGATCAACCCCTTCACGTACGGGTAGGGGGCAATAACACAAATGGGTCGAAAAACATGATTTTTAGGTCAAATTTGATTTGTCAGCACCTGGGTCACGGTCAATTCACTGCTCAAGTTGAGTGGTCATATGGAGCCAAAAATTGTCTGCTTTACAAATGTCAAATTCCGCTTTATTCTGCTTTGTATTTTTTGATCTTTTTTGATTCAAATAAAATTCTAAAAAATCTTACAGTTTTCAAGTTCCCAGTCGACCTTCGATGTCGCCATTAAATTTCAACATCATTTCTGATGATCGAGGGTATCGAGACAGGTATCTCGTTTGCACCATTAACCGTGTGCAGTATTGGTGCATTTTAATAGTGTAAGCTTAATAAACATGATAAACAAACAAGTTTCTGCCCTGCAGCAACTTGCTCGAAGCTTTTGGAAAAGCCCCCATGGCTATTTTAAGCTTGTGTGCGCAAGGAATTCTGGGACACAGTGACGTAGCGCAATGCAGTATTTTTGACTGCGAGTTACTGCGAGATCGCGGCCGTAAAATGGGGACTACTAGGTAGTTTATACGTTTTTATAGGTATTGTAAGGTAAATCTATGATAAATTTGGCTTTATTTTGTCTCAAATATTCATAAGTATTTATTTATTTTTCTAAATCTTTATTAATTTGCTGTTGTGAAGCCATTTTTTGGGTCTTTTTTTTTCTTTTTCTCAGATATGCTTTTTCCGCTTTTCACTTCAAATTCCGCGATTTTCGCGGAAAATCCGCAACGCGGAGGACTTCAGAATTTAGTGTATATGTAATTGAGTGACAAGCAGGCAATTAAATGTCCTGGTCATGCTTTACTACACCAAGAGAATGCTTGGAAGCAAACGAAAAATGATACTTCAACGCCCCACCAGTTTACAAAAATAGGGCTGTGATTAATGTGGAGTGTTTTGTGACGGTATATGACAGATTGAAAACCTCTTAAAACCTTTTAAAATGTCATATACTGCCAGGGAACTTATCAGTTGCGTTCACACTGGGACACGACTTGCGCGTTAAAACTAGCGACATGTCACATTTGGTCACGAGCGAGACACTTTCTATTATCGCGTTCACACTGGGAATTTGGTAATGAACGGCTCACGAGCGAGAATATAGTCATGACCAAATTCCTCTGTGTGAACACACCCTTATAGTAGTAAATAACATCCATGGAACTATGCTAAACTATTTTAGAACAAATGTATTTTTTAAAACTAATAACTGATGTGTGGAATACCATCATTTTGATGAGTCTGTAGTTACCAAATATCACTTTAAAATATTATAAGCTTCACATATGGCATAAGTTTGTCAATTTGATGTGTTTGTTTGCCCCTGCAGGTAAAAAAAGTGGTGTATCAACTACAAACACACCAGAAATTCCTTCATGAGGTAAGTTTCTTAAATACAGTAAATGACCCATTGGTTCAGTCTAGTTTAGTTTAGTTAAGTTTTATTCGGCATTTCAACAAAACAGCACAAAGAAATATACAATACGAATATCAAAATACAATTATAAATACAAAATCCCAAGACATCAAAATGTTGAAAGCCAGGATGGCCCATAAAAGACTGGCTACAAATGCAGACTTATTTCCAATGGGGTCCTAAAACAAGTCCCAAAACAACAGAAAGATGGCAAAGGGATGCAAAAACAAAAGATGGACAGAGGAAATAGGTCAACATTCGTACATGTAGAGAGTCAGCTATTCCATGGGCATGAAATTGTCCATGGTTATCTTAATTCAGTTGACAATCCTAGTTATTAAAGCCAAGTTTATTGATGTTGTTTTTCTCTGTGAGCTTATCGTTGTGTCTTGAAATCCTAAGACTGTTTCAGTTGTCTTCAGATACATTTATAGCATCAATTCACTTTTGAAGTAACCTATCAGTAAGGTTAGAAGCGATAGAATGTATAGATTGTTGTCGCATTCAAAATTAACTCCGTTGTACCTTTTCTTGTGTAATGGCAATTCAATTTAAATTATTAGTTGCTAGTACAAATATGTGTCACTTTAGATTTTGGTCCCTTTTTAGGAAGTTGATTTCTAATAAGAGCTGTATGTTTCTTTTCTCCTACAGTATCTTCACGCGTTATTCCAAAAAGACCCTCACCTTGGTCAAGAGTTCCACCATATCCAAGTGAGACTGTACGCTGAGTTTGACTACAAGAACCTCCTGATGTTTTTGAGGAATAGTAATTACTACCCACTGCAGGGAGCTCTTGATGAGTGCGAGCAGAGACATCTAATTCCCGAGATGGTTTTCCTTCTTGGTAAGTTAAACTGTACGCTGAGCTTGAGTATTGAATATAAGGACCTTGTGATATTTGTAAGGAATAGTAATTACTACCCACTGCAGGGAGCTCTTGATGAGTGCGAGCAGAGACATCTAATTCCCAAGATGGTTTTCCTTCTTGGTAAGTGATGCGTATAGTGAAAATCCTTAATTTGTAGGCCACAAACGAAACTGCCATGCCAACAATTCTTGATTAATTTTGATGCAATATAAACAGAAGCACATGGTAATTAATTGGCTGCGAGCTTGCCTTTGGCTTCTTATGTCCCTTAACCATACCCCAGTTAGATATGTTTACCAATATCACAGGAGGAAAACCAGAATTTGCAGTAGAAGTGGTTAACTAGGCTGTACAGTACTAGTGCAAACTATATTCAAGACTTTCAATGCCCAAGTTTGATAGTTGCGATTATAACAAATCAGTACATTTGCAAACCAAGCAATGTAGAGGTGTTTGGGAGAACAAGGAGTTCAAATCAATAAGCTACATGAATTATAATTTGGATTTATCCTTTGAAATTTCATCAATTTATAATAAGCCTCACGTCTACAGCAACGTTCCAAAGAAAAGAATGTGGAAACAATCTTTGTTGACTTGATTCTGCTAGCTGCGTGTATACTACAGGAACTATGATCCAATTGGGGAAGAAGCTTTAAAAAAATGATATACTGCTTTAAAATGGTCTCCTTCTGATATGGTTTTGGTGTGTCTCTTGCAGGTCGCATGGGTAACACAAAACAGGCTTTAAGACTTATCATGGAAGATTTGGGTGATGTGGATAAAGCCATAGATTTTGCTAAGGAACATGATGATACAGAACTGTGGGATGATCTTATTGCATTCTCCATGGATAAACCATGTAAGTTGGATATACTAAGTCATACGTACTCTCTGACTGGGTATTTATGAAAATTTTGATAGAGGAGTAGCTCCACTAGTTTGTTAAACCCTAAAGATTCGTAACTTCAACTTGGCCAAAACTTGATAACTCTAGTTGATCCCTGTAGTACTTTGCAAGTTTGTTGGTCTTTGATCTTTTTTTTTCTTCAAAATATTCTAAACCAAAAGTTTAGTGCAATTCTGCATCCTATTATTCCACCATTGCTGGAGATGTTCATTCAAATCCAGGGCCCGGAGAGCACATTAACTATGACAATGAATACGGTCCTCCAACTGTTAATAACCAAGTTGTCAAAGAGTCTAAGAGAATTTCGTATGACCGTATAGAGCTACTAAATCTCAACCATGGTGGCTCTAGATTGTCC
>JXSR01S027979.1:15960-30698 GCA_000969725.1 Ophiothrix spiculata | reverse complement strand
GTGCGACAAATATCCATAAATAAGATTTTACCGGCAAATTATGGCAAAGTTAATCTTTTGTGCATTAACAATTGCCTATATTACAATGTGTTATTTTATTCCTTTGCCATCGATATACACCAGTATAAATTCTAAGGAAAGAAGGAAACCGACAGACGGGAACTATTTATAACACAATTATCTTGCATTACTTCTAATGGCTGCACATGTCACTTTAGATACAGTTAGTTAGGAAAGATAAAATATATACGTATTAATACGATTTACATCAAAACACCAACATTTTGGTTATGTCCCTCAAGGAGACAATACAACTGGTACTTATTGAACATAGCATCTCTCTCTTATGTCAGATTCATTTCAAACTAAGTAGATGTATTATGCATACAATTTACTTTTATTTTGAAAATACATGTACAATTAATAAATATCAAGACCAAAGGTCACAGTTGAAGGTTAAGGTCAAAGTTTATACAAATCTAAACACATTACCGAATTACATGAAAATGTGTGTGTAAGGTATATAATAATGTCCATAATAATCCTAATTTTTTATCATCTTGATTTTATGACCAAAATGTTAAAAAATGACATCAAAAAGGGTTTAAAAATAACCAATAAAATGAACATTTATCCATAACTATCCATTAACATATTTTAATGCAAAAAATGACTCCCATTACAAGGCAAAAATTACCACTTAATAACATATTTTTAGTGGTGTTTTTATGGGTCACTATTTTTGCATCCTTTTTCACTTCATATTTGGTACCATTTTGGTATGCAAAATGTTATGTTGTAACATTTCAAGGTATTTTCTATTGATTATTTTGAATATTTGATTTTACTGTTCTTATTAAGTTGCTATAACCAATTTTAAAGCCATAAATTGCATTTTGCGGCCAATAAGGACCTCAGCATAACCAACATTTTGGATTTGAAACATCCTAACAATCAAATTTAGGGAACCTTATTCCTTTTGCAACGTTACAGCCATTTTTCATTAATTTGTGGTATCTTTAAATGACCATTTTGGATTTTAGAATGAGCACCATTTTTTATTTAAACAATTTTAGTAACCTAATTCTAACCCTCAAACCATTTTCCACCTATAATGTTGATCATTTGGTAGCTTCATCCCTTTTGTGCGCGTAAAAATGTATTATCCTTGAATTTAAAAAGGATTACAGCATAATTAGGGGTTATCGTCATGTGAGCGCAGAAAGTCTTTTCTGCAATAGCTGCCATTTCCCATAAAAATTTGCGCTTTGCACTTAAATGCCAGTCTTAAGTTAGTCTCAGGTGACGGTGTCACCTGAAGGACAATTTCAAGAGCCAACGACATATGGGATACAAATTTTTAAGGTTTTGTCCCATTATAGTGACAAAGGTGTGAAATAAATATCACATACGGCAGCTATTGCAGATACGACTTTCTTGCACTCATAAAACGAAATGATCGTCAATGTCATATTCTTTTCATTATAAATGATATTAGGCACTGTAAAAGATGCTTTAGTCAATTGAATGAAAATGAGATATTTGGGCGGCCATTTTGAAATTGGAAGATCAATATGAACTTCTTTCAAACCAAATGAATTTGCTATAGTCGACAATACATTTTTTGGCAAGGCAGCAAAGGCGATGAAAATTACAATTTATGAAACACTGCTGAATTCGTCACCCTACTCCGGCTCCGATGTATAACGCTGGAATGTATTGTCCCTTTTTTCTGTTAAGTGGAGATTTCTAAGAATTCTCAACATGAAGTATTTCTTTCTTTCTAAACCATCTTATAAATATAAATAAAGCAAAATGAAGATCGTTGTTCATTAATATATCCTGAGACGAGTCAAATATTAGGGTATATTTCTTTGCGATGTGATCTAGTTTCATTTTATTTTCGTTTGTGTCGACAAACTCCATATATAAATAGGTTTGTTGAAAGAGTGTGAAATTGCTTTTGTCGACGACCTTGTCGACAAAATGCTTGGCGATAACAGCCTGACTAACTACTACTTTATTTTGGATTCACGACCGACCCTGCATATTGAAAAGCTTCGCTTTCGACTTTCTGTTCATTCAGTGATTATTCATTTAATCAATCACTGATTCTTGCATTCACTCATTCAATCAACGAATATCGCAGCTAAAGTAGATAATATTAAGCCTGTCAAATCGTAAAATCACCGTATCCACAGTTAAGAAAAAAGAACATTGGAACATCAGTTGTTTATTAACCCTGTTTGAATGTTAAATGTGATGATTCTAAAAGCATTATGATTGTAGGGGCATTGGGGCAATAATGTAGCGGTACTTTAAAGTTCAAATCCATTTTAAATGTTTTTTTTTCATCTTCAAGAAATACAGATAAACTTATCTTGTGTTCATTCATCAAACAAAATGTTGTTGTTACAACTTACTGGAAGTAAAAGTTAAAAACAATATTACTTTCTTTTAACTTTAATTTTTTTGAGAGTACTGTTCGTCGAAAACATCGAGACGGAGTTAGTTTTAATATGTTCACTGCAAGACTCGTCGCCATTTTGCTAGATGTACCGAGGAGCAAAATCAATAACCAAAGCTAACATACCAAACATTAAGAACATAACATTCCTTTGCCTAGTTTGTAAAACAGGCCAATGATACTTTTAAAGGCACTAAATCCTATCAAATCTTCCAATTAATACTGCAAATAACGTTACTACCAAATTTTTTGTATGAATGATTAAGTTAATAAAAATCATGCACTAAATTAATTTCAATTAAAGATATTACGTTTTTATACACTTGAGGTTTCTCAAATTAACCAACTTACTTGAACAGAAACTGTTGAGTTATTATCGGTGCAGTAAACTAAGATCTTGGTTTCCTAAATATGTATCAAATTATCAAGGGAATTTGAATTTTAATGTGACGAACAATTATATGTTGTTAGATTTACTAGTTAAAAAAGCAAATTTATGATTGTATCAAAAAAAGATATTTTAGGGCATTGTTTATTATTACCTACACAATCCGACAGAGGATTGTGTTGTTACAAATAAACTTAAAAACACTATATCACAAATGTTTTTTATCAATGTTGCTAGCCATAACAACCGGGGGCGACATTGGTTAGGTAAATACAAAAATGAAAACATGACCTACCTAATAAACACAGAATCAATGTTCCTGATATCGTTTTCAAATCTTATATTTATATTATTTGGATGATAAGGCCGGATGTGAATATAGAATTTCATCCCGAAAGATTAGTTGTCGATATACCAGGTGTCCCAAATACGGTTACATGTAGAAAAATGATCGTTTGCAAACATAATAGCAGTTGGAGAACTCAAACTTGGCATCATTTATGATACATATATCTGCTAGATGTTTGCAAACTTTCAATATCACAGCATTAATTATTTTTGAGTTATTAACCAAGATAGATACCTATGTCAGAAACGTATTTTTTCAAAATTCAACAAAATATGAAACATCTTCGTTTGGTGTAATTGTAAACCTTGTTCAACCCCATGTAAACTTGAAATTGACTTATCCAAAGTTAAGTTGTTGCATACCATAGTAAGGGTAGAGTTCTTCCCATTAGTACCAAAATCATGAAAATTCGACAAGCTGTTACGTAATTATGACGTCATAAATTACTACAAGTCTGAAAATTATGTAGAAATCGGATTTCGGGCAAACATGGCAACTGACTCAAACTTTCGCTATTTCTGTTATTTCTAAATGTCGATCAGACTTTGCTATTATAATTACAATTATAATTTAAACATGTCCTGTAAGTTTAAGATTATATTTTTCAAAATGAACAAAACTTTGCAGTTTAAACAGTTAAAGAATTAATGTTACCAATGAAAATTTGATTGTGCTTTATGTGTATTCATCAACTTTTGCGCCACAACTTGATTGACAGGTTCAACAATAAACATCTCATTCTGGAATGGATGGAATGCAGGCATCCCTAATTTGCATAATAGATATACTTAAAGAGATTTCAATTATTATTCATTAAAAATTTTACGAAATTTGGTTTAATATAAAGTCTTATCATGATCATGTAGAACAAATGCACTTTAAAATATCGCAAAACGTGCATGCTTATTATTTTGTTGAATTTTGAACAAATCCGTTTCGGACATAGGTATCTACTTTTGTTGATAACTCAAAAACAAATAACACTGTGATATCAACACTTTACGAGTATCTAGAAGAGGGTTGTAATATAATGTGTGCAAATTTTCGTTTCTCTAACTGCTATAGTTCTACATGTAACCATTTTTGGGACACCTGGTATTTGAAAAATATATCGATATTATGAATATTTGCAAGTTTTGAAATAAAAACCTTGTAAATATGCACATTTATAAGTAACTTATAATTAAATGAAATATAAGTAAATTATAGTTGTAATGAAACTTCCAAACCTCGACCAAAATAAGGTTACACACGTGTATTAGTTACAAGTAAGTGATGATATTCTAGATGTCAGTTTTAGCTTTACTAGTATGCTAATTGATACAAAGACGAAATCTCAAAATCTTTAAATAATTTCCCACCAGTAAATAAAACAAACTAACTGATCAATCTTAACCCATCAAAGGACATATATTCAAAGTATGTGTTTTCAAGGTAGATATTCCGATCTGGTGAAAAATTCAACATGATGCTTTTTCTAACAAAGGGTCATTACCTACATAAAGCAATTGTAATGTCTCATTCGCGTACCTTGAGTCAAATTATTATACTTCAGGCAAATATGTGTCTCAGAGTGGGCCATAGAAACCTAAAGGATATTTTTTCTAGTTAACAAAATATTCCTGTAATTCGGCACTCTTTTGACTGTATCTTTTCAATGAAACATAATGTTAAAATTTACAGGAGTTACGTAAAAAAATCTCCAATGTGATTTTGTCAGTGAAAGTGAACGAAATACATACCTTTAATTGGAAAATATGGAATTGTCAAGGTCATATTTCACCGTTGGGTTTGACTTACACTTTAACTTATCAAATCATATATTTCCTGTGAAGGCAAACTGTAGTTGATGTTTTTATACACATGGTTTATCTGATTGTCTGTGTTGCAAGGCGAGGAAATAAGATCTCCTCAATCTAATTAGAAATGTTATGGATCAACATGCCTTAATACACCTTTCTTTCAACTGTAACATTTTTTGCACTAACAGGTGTTAAGTCTAGCGTCTAGTATTTCTCATCTGATATTAATCAACAGCATTGACGTTGCGCTTGTACATACATATTTTAGGTTTCTTCTGTGATATATTGCTAAGGTCTTTTGCATTTACTAAACTAAATATTCAAACTTGTATTTATTTTCTTATGAACTAAAATTTTGTTTAAGTTCTTAAAATAAAACAAAAGAAATAAAAATTAAAAAAACCTCGATCAACATTGACACTTTACAGATATATGGGCATGCCCGTAGCCAGGATATTTTCAAGGGGGTGCGGATTTTCAAAAAGAGGACCTTTTGGAAGAAACATTTTAATTTTCGCCGACCTTAAACTAAATTCAGTGGATTTGAAAAAGTGAAAAGCAAAAAAAATGTTTTTTAGTAGTTTTCCAAGCATTTTTATCAAAAAACGACCAACATTTTCGTGTTTTTTGTGCTTTGGGTGTCCTTTTGGTGGACATTTAGGGAATTTTTGTGGACCTTTTTGGAAAAGTTTCATTTTTTTTTGGGGGGGGGGGGTGCGACGCCCCACCGCACCCCCTAGCTACAGGTCTGTTATCTTCTAGTCCCATTGGATAAAATGTATCAATATTACATATATGCTTATTGTGCTCAAATGAAAAAGAGCTTATAATAAAAATGAATCTAATTATTGGAAATACTTAACTACTTTACATTAGAAATATTTATTCAAAGAGAAGAGTTTGCCACCTTGCTTTAGAAGTAGTGATTACTTCTTAGCAGCAGCGAAGTCAGGCGGGGTAAAGATACATTTCTTCCCGAGTTTTACTGGCGTATACACATTTCTTCCCGATTTTCCCAAAAAAAATGCGTGGATGAAAATTAAAAAAAAGATCAAACAAATTCAAACATTTCTTCATCTTTTTTCCCTGTTTTCCATCTTACACCTTTCTTATTTGTCTTGTCTTCCTCGATTTTCACTGCAAGCTTTCCCGATTTCCCGCATGATTTATGTCAGGGAAGGGTAACATTTTTCCCCTTTGCCCTATGCCGGCAACGTCACTGTTTCTTACAAATGTTCCGCTATTCGGCCAATCTTGGTCAAAATCTAAATCTCAATATTTCTATTAAACTGTTCTCTGCATGATTATCTTTATCAATAAGTTGTTTGCAGTTGACGTCACAACTTAGCCTGACTTTATACGCAGTTGACGTCACAACATAGCCTAACGTCGACGTGGTAATATGATCGATTACGCAGAGAACTCGTATCTTCGGTGTACTTATCAGGCTGCATCAAGGGACATGCATTAGTCGTCTCTTGCGTTTTCTCTCGTTATCACCCCATGATATCCTCAGGTAACTTGTTATCCCTGAACTCATGTATATCTGTTATGCAGATTTTCTATCTTAACCTAGATTGCTTTGCTTTTGTTAAACAAATGAAAGGTTATAATTGTCAGTAGTACAGAAATAACCCTCGGGTATGATTTATAATCATTGCACACTGTTTACGATATTCCAACATTATAAGACCTAAAGCAAAAAGCTGACACCTGTCTTTGAAACTATTTTGGATGAAGATTACCTAGCTGAGATGTTTTACAATGACGTTAATACAATTTCCTTGAAAACAAACACATGTTTTTTCTTCAATATCCGTATTCCCACGAAGGATAGTTACTTTTAATACACCGTAATCCCAAGATCGGGCTTTGTGCAAAATACGTACCTTAAACAAACGGAATGTGCAGGAAGAAACATCGGTGCATTAGTATTCTTGGCAGTATTTCTTAAACTTATCAATCTGCGTTAAAATGTCCATATGTAAGATGATCCAAATGGTTGGAGATGTCTAGACATTTCAAGCAACTTTCAGTGTTTCACATTAAAAATATCACCCACGCTGTATGAAAGACCAGCTTTGAGTTCTTTGATGGGTCACTTTTATGTTTACAGACTTGACATTAAATATGCAATATATTTTTTTCTGTTGGTTTCCATCATGAATAACCCGCCATATCTCGCAATGTACCAATTTTAGAGACGTGTGATTTCTCATCTTTGTAACTGCACTTATAAACTTCAAATCAGCTTTAAAGCTCACTGAAGTGACACGGTGACAATGAGAAACTTGAAGGTGCATGTCCAAAGTTGTGCACAGTAATATCAAACAGAGAAAAGTGAATTTCCCATATTTTCTTTCATATGATACCTAGAGATGTGAAATTTTACAGGGTGGGTGAACATAATGCTAGTGATAATTTCTGATCAATCAATATTTCTTTTGTCATCATTGAGAAGCATACAACGTCATGACTCTCTGGCGTGCTTTCCATTTGCGATTAGAGAGTTCTTTGGGATATCTCAGCCAAAGCACCAAACACAGCCCAATAAAACTCCTTCACCTCGGTGGATTTAGAGCAGGCTCTAATTGAGGGAGGTATCACAAGAAAAAGTAGAAATTCTCATGTGGTTTTTCTGAATCAGCCTTTGATGGAGAATCATAACATATTGGGTAAACGGGCCATATCCTGAGAACTTTTGCATGAGGGCGCTAGTTTCAAAATGGCTGCCAAAATACCATATTTCCATTAAAATGGGTTAAAATAAACTTGTAAAACTTAACACCCTGATCTTCCATTTGGGCTTGTCTAATGGTCCACAGGCTTATGTGTTGAGTTAACGCTGATTGTTTGGGTTTCTCTGTCAGCAATTAAGATAAATCTCTTGATCTTAATCTTAATCTCAATTGGTACGTTGAGCCCGTATTGAATGTATATAGGAGGTATTTCCTATCATGCTTAAGCAAATTTTTACATACATGAATTCAAAAATACTTACTTATACGTTATGTATATATACACTCACAGAAATATGTAATCGCATGAAGTAAAAAGGCGCTATGTATTTTGAACATTACAAAATATATGTAAAACTCCGTCGAAAACTTTCACAATGCCAGATTGCAAATACGTAAACAACATAATTGAATTGTAACGAAAATGTTCTTGCACCGAGTTATCTGAAACGTCATCCAAAGATTTGTGAAAGTTCTTTTTACCTAATATACTTTGTGAAGTTTGCTTAATTGACATGTGAAAACAAGTCAGACAGCTAGGTAACACAATTTTTTGGCGGGAAAAGTTTGACGCGACACGGCAAAATTTGTTTTGGCCGCCATTATGAAACGGTTTGTCCGATTTTCAAATGTTTTTCTTTGTTATAGTTCTTTTGAAGTACTTTACCTGTGACCAGAGTTTCAAAGTAAAATTTTCTTCGCAAAAGCGCTCTTTCGGGGTTTGGTCCATATGGACCCCCCTCCTTAACCACTAACGGGCATTTGGAGGACCTTGACCACTTAAGTGTTAATATTGCTTGGAAAACGCCCTAAATAGCCTTGTCAAATGTCACAGAATAATGAAGTAAAAACCCAAATTGATCAGTAAAACCATTAGGCCCTACATAGAAATCGTGTAAATTGTATACCAATAAAAATGTAAATTAGTAAAACACAAACATTTTTACACATGTAAAATTTATACTTAACTGAACTGTAAAATAATTGCATAACAAATGTGTAAAATGTTTACTAACAAAAAGGTAAATTCTTACTTAACATTTTGGTATCTTTTACAAAATTTGTATTAGGTAAAATTTTACACAATAGTTAGGGAGCTCTATACCAACACCGAAATTATGTAAAATTTTACATAATCTCTATAAATATTCTGTGAGTGTAGGACAAACCTACAAATACAAGTGATGCAGTTTTACTTCTTTTTGTATGTGCTGACCTCGTGAAAAAAATGATGATGAAAGACCAAATTTAAGTGTTTTTAATATATAGTTTTTTGATACAATCATTGATTAATCAATCAATCAATAATACATTATATTTGCATGACATGCATACCACACGAAGGAGCCTATTCGTAAAGGGGACCAACGAACGGCTTTACGTGATTTCCGAACCACGGAGCAAGTGGAGTTCTGTCTAAAGGTGTTTTTTTTTCAATGAAGAACCAAGACATTTTCGGTGAATCGAGTACTTTCTAAGACAAAATGTAAAATTTTCTCTTTATTTACTTAGTGTATAGTTCTTACATTATTCTGTTTTCCTTCTTTATGCGCACATTGTTTTAAATTATTATTCATGAATCCAACTTTTAAGTAAAAACAACAACTTAACAATAGACCCCGAATTGGAAAGTTATCCACATTGCATAGGAAATGGACCAAAGTACTTGTAATACATCTTCTTATATTTCAAACAAGTTTGTAGTGTAAAACCAAATTAAACAAACAAGCATGTTTTTTTGTCCTTACAGCAGGACAACAACGGGCTCTTTTAATTCTTGTGAAAAAGGAAAAATAACAGTCTAACCTGAGGTACTTCGGACTTAACTCAGCATCCTGCATTTTGTGCACGAACTATTATAAGCATGGTTAATTTAATTTATAAATGTAACATAATACATCTCTAAATGTTTAAAAATTTATAGTCAAAGCATAAACTTGTTTTGGTCAGGTATTATCATCCGCTACATGTTAAACCTTTCAGATTTTTAATTTAACGTCTTAACAAATTTCACTGCTGATCTGGCACGATTGTTTGAAAATAAACCATTCCTTTGTTTATTTCGTTGGACATCTATATATGACTAACTTTATCCAGAGTACTGTTCATTTAAGGTCACAACAACAACAATACTACATGTATATATCTTAAATGCGTGTCATACATATTAAATATTTTATAAAGGAAGCACACACCAAATTAGGTCAACCTGAAGTAATTTGAATTTAACTTAATAAGTAACAATTTGAGCACGGAATGTTGATAAAATTAATTCAATAAACACCAATTCATCACATCTAATATAACATTGTAAATTTGATATAACACTTGTAAGGCTGTGAGAATACTCCCTGAAGTAAAGGACACCTGTCTGTGGCTTTAAAAAAGGAGTAGAATATTTGCGTCATTTTGGCCCAACCAGAATCGTCGTTACAAGTCACGTTTATGATTACAAATAGTTCCTTACCGAAAGTCCTAATCGATTCTCTGTAACATTTGAGTAACGTGTAGCTTTAAATCAGCACTTTTTACTGATTTGGTTACAGCTTCCGTTTACTGAAATTACACTTGTAGTTGTTTCTTTTTATATACTTGAAATTGTTTTAAAAAGGAATTCCATTCATCACGCCGAAATCACAAAATACTAATTATTAAACCCCTTAATTATTATGATTGATAAGTTAACATAATTACAACACGTATCAATTTTTGCAATTAGCAATAATCTCGTTAAGAGACACTTTGGGTTCTTAAATTAACCAACATACGTACAAACATGTAAATGAAATGGTTAATTAACAATGACAGAAAACGTATGTTCAAATGAGCTCCAAATGATGTAGCAATTTATAAAGAGAGTTTAAATTTTTATCATACCAGTATTATATATCTAGTAATACATCTAAGTATGAGATTGATGAAGCGATTCAGCGATTCTATTCATTTTTTTTTTGAGATCTCAAGACTTTTAATGATTGATTTCAAATGAAGATCTCTTTTTGGTAACTTATTTCTTACAAAATAATCTGGGCCCATATTCACAAAATGTCAACAGCTATAGCAATCAGCTAAGCCCTCATATCGAATTGACAAACTCTAGATTCAAGCTTAAATTAATATTTCGAGAACATTGCTAGGCTTTTGTCAACCAGGGAAAATCTAGTCGCTTACTACCGTATCAACTAAATAGTCGGTGATTTAACGTACTATCGTATCTGTAGATTTTGGCAAATTGAGATGAGATTATTTTCTTAATAAATAGATCTTTCTCTTTCTCGACAAAAATGTGAACCAAAATTAGAATTAATTAATGTGATATTCAGCATCTATTTCTATTTTTTTAGATTTAAATCCTACCAAATAGAGTTCGAGACATATACGTTAGTATGTCAAAATATCGTGTATCATACGATAGTACGTCAAATTATATCATATCACGACTATAATTAAGATTAAATAGATCTTTCTCTTTCTCCACAAAAAATGCGAACCAGAATTTATTAATGTGATATTCAGCATCTATTTCTATGTGAAATTTAAATTCTACAAAATAGAGTTCGAGACAATAGACCGTAGGGCATATGTGATGACTCATCCCGAAAGGGGGGACTTTGCAGATGATATCAATTTTGAGTTTATCATTGCATCAGTTACAACATTTTCTAAGCTTTAAAATGACACCTTATTTGTCAAAATTGAACAAGGCGATCAAATTTTACAACAGAAAATCTGCTGGAAATTCTTATTATTTCCTTTTTTTTTTTGCTGCCTATTTTCACCTGTATCTTGAAAAGTGTTCTGTCGTAAAGTCCCCCTTTTCGGGGATGAGTCATCACATATACGTTGCATGTCAAAATATCCTGTATCATACGATAGTGTGTCAAATTATATCATATCACGACTATAATTAACATGTTATGTGATACGATAGCTCATACGTTAGTATGTCGAATCATGATATATATATATATATAGTATAAAATTGTTTGGTAAGATAACGTATCAACAGGGGTGTTTTAATAGTTTGATTATAATTAATTTGTGTACAATTTTATTTTTGTAACCAAGCAAAAATATTCATAAGATATCAATGATGCAAGTAATTGTGACGAACAAGAAAGCGAGTATTCCCATTTTTGTCAATAATTTTTTAAAGTTTGCCATAACTTCAATTTTAAAATTCTCAGATCGCCATTTTTGCAGATACGATAGTATTAAATCAGCGACGAAATATTACCGTTGAGTCATTGCATACCAGTGTGCCAAAAGTCTAAATACGCTGATATGCTCATTAATGGACAAATGCTTCAGTATAAATATTCTACAAATTGTAATTGACAAAAGAAGTATCGAATTAATCTTACCGCACAAAAGAGACCTGTCAATTTAAGTATGGGATAAGCTTTTGTCTCTGCGTTATGCTTTTGCTTTCGCTCGTTGTTATGAATTACAATTTTTCAACTGGGGATTATCTATGCTTATTGACTCTAGTGAATACAATGGGTTTGCAAAAGTGAGAGTGACCCATAGAAACCTATAGGATAATAGTTTTTGTTAACAATATATTCCAGTAATTCAGCACTTTTTTTGTCAATGTTTCTCCAACGAAACATAATATAGGCGTGAAAATTTGCAGGGGTTATGACAAAAATATGCGCTTTCTTGTGGTATCAAAAACTCCAATTTGATTTTGTGAGTGATCTGAATACACGCCTTTAATAGACTTATTTTGGAATTATCGAAATTGTGATTTTTAGTTCTTTTATTCAAATTTTCATCAAATTCCAGATGTGATTTAAATACGTTCGTAAACATGGTAAAGTACCCTTAATCTGTTTTCGAAGGGTACTAAATCTACAAAAGAAGCATACTTCATGCATCAATCAACGAGTTACACCAATTTTTTGATCAAATTTGCTATGACCACCGTTAAAGCTATAGGTTGTTAATCTAACCCAACAATTTGATTACTGTTTCAGATTTACCGTCTATCCTAGAGCCAATCTGCACATCAATGACAATTGCAAGATTCCCGTGCATCGACTTCATGGAGAATCCAAACCAGAATTGTTTGGCTTTAAATTGGATTTGCGACGGAGAAAACGAATGTAACTCTGGCGAAGATGAATGGCTTTGTGATCAGAACGGTAAGAAATCATATCATGATTTTTTTTAGATTTACACATTTATCGAGGATACTGGCATGTTTATTTCTGTTTTAGAGACAGCCTTTCTGCCTTTAATTGAATGGAGAGAATCTGTCCGGATAATGCATAACAGAGTGTAAATATTTAACGTGTTTTTCACCTCTGTAAAGAAATTAACTGTGTACATTGCGCTTTAATTGTTCTAATGGAGCTATCTAGAAAAGCAATCACATGATAACCTAAAGGAGTTCATACTTTTGAAAATAACGACCAAATTAAAAGATACCTATACAAAATCATGATGATGATGTCTTGACACTTACAAGATAAATTACAGTAACGTTATTAATACAAATAAACCTTCAGAAGCATTTAGCGCCAGATATAGATCGTCATTTTTACCATCTTTAAAATCCAGACAGCTGAATGCATATTGACCTCGAGCTCCCAGACGATATTATCGTTCGGAATAATTCGCTAAAACTACAATTAGAATCATAAAAAGATCAAAACAGTGACAAAAATTCCTAAAGGAAAATGTTTCTCATTGGAGAAAAATGAAGTAGTCAGCAAATCTTTTCAACATAATAAAATCCACAGTTTCTGTCAAGGACAGATTTCAGATTATATTGAAAAGACCAAGGTAGTTATGGTATTGTTTGAAAACAACGATTACCAAAGAAAGTAATGTGCTATGAATTATCAAAATGCTTCAGATGAGTACTCATTGCAGAGTGTGTCGTGATGCGAAAATTGTTTCACTATCATGTAGAGGTGGTCAATATATTCCCACACTACAGTTGAGCGAAACACCTTTTTCAGTCCAGTGTATTTTCGGCCAGAGTCCAAAAAATGTATGTATGTTTTAATTTTTTCAAACTACATAGTAAAAATATGAAATCCTGCAAATTTCACGATTATTGGAGAATCAGAAGTAATTAAAAAGAATAATTGAAAATCGCTGATCGTCATTTTTACCTAACTTGAAATCAGTGGCGACACTTGGTCAACCAGATTTACGCCCGAGGACGGTTATAATACATATTAGGAAATGTCACTCTGTCAATAAAAGTGATTGCAACTCATTTGCATTGACACAACATGACACACCTGCTGTTAGTGTTTAGTGTACTTCAATTATCGAACTTCTTTTTCTACGCTGCTGTGGGTTTGGCAGTGATACGATACCATTGCCTGCTAGGCAAAAATCTTCCCCTATTTAAAAGCGTTGAGTTTTCATTTCGGTCAGATCTCGGGTTTATTTCTACGTTTATTAGAGTGTAACATATTCAATGTTGTTAAATCGGATGCTATTTTAAAAAGGACTTACTAGAGATTATAAATGTTTAAAAATAATTATTCAAATACCTTTGAATAATTGGAAAAGAAATTTTTTCTGTTTAAAAAAGGGGAATAATATCAAATGTAGAGGATTCGCATATGACAATGACCGTATTTTGTAGAGGAATCTTAAAATGTCAACTTCAAATCATATAGATAAGTCACGCCCTAGAAATCCCAACGTGTTGTACCTTTCCGCACATGCAAGACTCATGATCGGCTAGATAGCAGTTATACCACGGGAAGATTACACGGCAATCGATTAACAGCGATACGCTCAGACCATGATGACTTGCAAAGACCCAATATACAAGTTAGGGAAAACATTTTTCGTACACATGGTGGAGTCTGATAGTCTGTGGGAAAAAAGAAAAAGTGCAAAATGGAGTCTGCACAATTGTTCTTGACTGATTCTTAGTCTTTGAGACCCATAGATTCCAGAACTGAATGATGCAAAATCCGCATCATTGAGCATTTTGAGAAATCCAAGATAAAACAAAATGGCT
>JXSR01S027976.1:4642-23570 GCA_000969725.1 Ophiothrix spiculata | reverse complement strand
GGACCTCAAAAAGTGTAGAAGGGCAATTTGTTTGGTGTATATTTTGATCTAATCATGGATTTAGGTTTATTTAAAGTTGTTCTGATGCCATATTTAATCTCCAAGTACTTTGGTAAACTTTTAAGGCTATTCCCCAAAAAATGCATGAGATTTGGGAAATACGAAACCTGGCTCTCGGTAATGGGGCGGTATTACCTTCAACGCACGGTATCGCGAAAAATTTGCCTTGTTTTGTTAAAAGAAATCATAATCAATTAAGAAAAGCCAGTTTTGAAGAAACCAGTTGCTTTATTAATGAGTTCTCGGGTGTTTTTGGAAGCCATTTTGTACAGTAAGTCAATGGGGAGCTATTTTGTGGTGTGTAGCCGACAGATTATTACGCCAAATAAGGCATGCATTTCATCAAGTATATGCGTGTGTCATTTACCATAGCAAATTTGGCTTGGTGTGGAAAACCACATACACTACACATACTTAAAACGAAATAATAAAGGGTTTGCACTACGCGATACGCACCATACACGCAGACCATTTTCGACGCCATCTTGGTGGGGTCGCAGTAGTTTGTGATGTAAGCAAGATGTGGAGAGGATAACTGGGTATTCTGACCGGGTAACCACCCGCATTACCAAAAAGGTAACCTGTATAGGTCTCGAGACTTGCAATCCCGCTTGCAATATGAGTATCAAAATCGACCTGGTACTTTGCAAGTCTCACAAAGGGTTTTAAATTTGTCTTTTAAATCCTGTTAGGGTATCAAGCTTAGAAAGAATGTTAATTTATATGGTACCGTAATACCTAACACTTTCATATTCATGTATTGTGTACAGTTTCATTTTTCCTATGATTTCTTGTAATACTTATTATATCACATTTGCGTACAATCTCAGATAGGGTATTCATTTGAACGGGTATCCGCCCATGGAAATTGTGTTGTGAGCCCCGGGTTGACATGACGTCACGTGCAAACCCTCTATGGAAAGTTAAGCTTTTCTTAACTCGATTTGCGTTGCCGCAAATGCATCATCGTGCGGTGTCGGTGTCTATTGGCAGAATTGCGCCGTTCTTGAAAAAAAAATGAATGGAGTATTGCCATTGAATGGGAAAATTTTGGTCAAAAAGACACAATCCTGCACCTCGCTCAGCAAGTGGTGTTGCGTTTTGATATCGTTTGATCGGAACTGCTCAAAACTCTACACATGCTCGGTGCATTTTACGTTTGCGTCTAGCAGTCCAGTAAAAGTCGTAAAAGTACGGTATCAAACTTCTTCGACATACCACCATTTTTTCCCATAAACCATTGCGACATTATAAAGAAATAAATAAGATATTACATAAACTGTACGGGACAACTCATCTAACTATAAATATGTTTCATAATTATAGAAAAAATAGTTAAAGTGTTCGCCTAAGATTTGTATGTGTCAGAATTTTAATATCATGAGCCAGATTTAAAATATACGTAAAATAAAATTGAAGGTATTACGTAATAGTTTTATTTTTCCTAATAACTCCACTCAAAATCAAGATATTAAAATTCTGCCTCATACAATTTTTAGACAAATCCTTTGGCTATCTATTCCACAAGTATGAAACATATACCTTGTTAGATGAACTGTCCCATACAGTTAATGTAATATCTTTTGTATTTCTTTATAAATTTGCAATGGCTTATGGGAAAAACATGACGTCATGTCGAAGAAGTTCGATATCGTTCTTTTTAGACTTTTATTGCACTGTCTAGTCTGAATTCAGCTTTACAATAACCGCGGCTGAAATGGCACGATAGCGGGTTGACGATCGCTCCGGATGGCAATTTTTACTCGTGCTCATCATAAAAATACCTAAGTATACCTATGTTTTTGCCAGGGTACGTAATTTGAAATTTGCTCTCAACAAATACGCCATTTAGGGTTCAATTTTGAGGTGCTGTGACAAGCGTGAGTACCACTTTAGTTTGCGAGCGGTCTTCCCGGGGGTGAGAGTGCTTTGAAAGAGAAGAGAGAACCTTCTCCTATAAAGTGCTCAACTTTGCCATTTTCCTCTCGCTGTATCTTGTTTAAATTGGTTAAGCTCATTATAAACGATTTTAGTTGTTTAGTTCGTACACGAGAGTCACATTAAACATTAAACACATAAACAGAAACCGAGAGTTTTAATAACCAAGTATATCACCATTATGTACTACTGAATCAAGAATTATATCATCTGTTCCCGGGGGGGGGGGGCACTCCAATTTATTGGCACGCGTCATGCTCCTGTCGATAGACCCCCTTTTTTTGCTCCGCTCTCACCAAATGACCCCCCTTTTCACTGAGCTGTCACCCAATGACCACTTTTATTTTGAAAGTCAACCTTTTTTATGGTGACTCTCATCCATTGCCCTGATTTTTCGAGAATCTACACCGAATGACCCCCTTTTTTCGCTTAATTTGTTGATTTTTCGAAAATTTTACGAAAAGTTCGAAAATCAGCGATTTTGTAAATGTCAAAATTAGGCTTATTTTATTCAAAAAATGACACCTAATGACCATGTTTTTCGCTTTTGCCAACAAATCGCTCGAAATGACCCAGTTTTTCGACCGTCTACACCGAATGACCCCCTATTTTTCGATGTATTTCTCACCTATTGCCCCTACATTTCGAAAGCCGGTAGGAGCAGATACGTCACTTATATATTTGAGTGCCCCCCTCCCCCGGGCATCTGTTTATAAGCAGGATTTTTTTCAAATAAAATGAAATCCCCCAGGTCAAAATTCCAGTTGAAACCAGTTGAAATCTCAACTGTGTTTAACTGTGCTTAACTATGTTCAACTGGTTTGAACTAGGTTTCAACTAGGTTCAACTGGTATTTGCTGTAGTTATGAAATCCCAGTAGATCCAAGTTGACATTTCTGAATAGCAGTTGGTGTATAAACTGGATTGAACTAGGTTTCAACTACGTCCAACTGGTATTTGTTGTAGTTATGAAATCCCAGTTGATCCAAATTAGATTTCTGGATACCAGTTGGTGTATCAACTGGTTTGAACTAGGATTCAACTGAGTCCAACTGGTATTTGTGTACTAGTTATACAATCCCAGTTGATCCAAATTAGATTTCTGAATACCATTTGGTGTATCAGCTGGTTTGAACGTTTCAACTAGGTCCAACTGGAATTTGTTGTAGTTATGAAATCCCAGTTGATCCAAGTTAACATTCCTGAATACCAGTTGAAAATTTAGGATTCATCTTGATTGAACTGGGTACCGATCACCCAGATCAAAATTCCAGTTGATCCCAGTTGAACTGGGTTTCAACTGGTTCCATTTGATACCAGTTCAACTGTGTTTACAACTGGGCGATGTTCCAGTTGACTCCAGTTCAACTGGTAACTGGGTTCAACTGTTTTGAGAACACCAGTTGATCCCAGTTGAACTGGTTTCATTTGATACCAGTTAAACTGTTGAACTGGTTTAATTTGATAGTTCAACTGGTATCAAATGAAACCAGTTCAACTGGTATTAAATAAAACCAGTTCAATTGGTTTCATTTAATACCAGTTCAACTGGTATCATTTTGATAGCAGTTCCACTGGTTTCCAACAATTCCAGTAGAACTGGTTTACTTAAACGATTCCAGTTCAACTGGTTTCCATTGATTCCAGTTAAACTGGTTTCATTTGATACCAATTGAACTGGTTTTACTTGTTATCACTAAAACTGCTATCAAATTTACATTTACTACTACTTGAACTGGTTTCATTTGATACCAATTGAACTGGTTTTACTTGTTATCACTAAAACTGCTATCAAATTTACATTTACTACTACTTGAACTGGTTTCATTTGATACCAGTTATTGTGAGTTTGAAACTGGGCTATGTTTCACAATATGGAACTCTTACCATTTCAATCGCTAGAATAGTCATTCGCCTGAGAAAAATAATCAATTTCTTCATGTTAAGCTTTGTACATCAAACACAATAATCTCAAACATTTAGAAATCATTGCAGAAATAATTATATCAGATTAATCAAATTTTAACACCACAGAATTTATAAAGTCAAAGATACTTGGATATATATACAACAGATGCTATACATTCATTGTATGAAAATAACTTGGCAAGTTGCAAACCATCTAAAATAAAACACAGTTGCAAAAGCATTAAGAAATCCCAGTAAACGAAGCTTGAGACATCAATTGAAGTTGAACTGGTAACTGGTTTGTCATCATCCCAGTTGGAAGTGTTCCATTTTCCGTGACGGAAATTCTACGACCAGTTGGAAAAAACAGTTGAACTGGTTCAACTGGTTTCAGAGAAACCAGTTCAACTGGGATCAACTGGAATTTTGACCTGGGCCTGGCCTGTTTGTGATTTGTCTGATTGTTATTAATGTTCTAGTGTACGATGCGTATTTCTCCATTTCTTTATCTGATTATGAATTAGAAATACGGTAGCATCAGTTTTGATCTCGTATGCTAGTGTGTAGCGTTATAGCTTTTTATCCTTGTACCATTGTTCAGTTCGTCTATCTCCCAACTTTAGACACATGCCTGTTTGATTAGAGCTACGGTAGTCAAAACGGACACCATCTGGACTAACTTAAAGTCATGCTCAATCAAGTTGACTTTGGTTGTATAATATATTTGAAGAACAAAAATGTGTTTTTAAAGTAAAAATTTGCAAGCATATTAATGTCCAAAAAGCCATGTCTTACAATGCCAAATGTACGATTGTGCCGCAACAGATACGTTACGTACATTTTATTACCCCTCGTACAAAGGCAATGCATATATATGGTAAGTGCTTACTCATCGAGTGCAAAAATTAAGTTGGTAAGTATTTTATTTAGTTTTGCTCATTAACTTGCGATTCAGAAGAGAATCAAACAGATACGTAATTATACATACGTTTGCTTAAAAGGCCGGCAAATAATGGTGAGTATTTTTAAAAATCTCCCATGCACTGTTTCTTCTTCAAAAACCATGTTTCTGATTTTGTATGTTTTTCATGCAGTTAAAATTTAAAAAATTATGAGACCAAATATGAACGTTTTATCGAAGAATAAGTCTTCGAGGTTTATTCTCATATATAATTTACGCTATCACGCAACCATTGAATACAAACAATGTGGAATTCTATTTCTATTTATGATCTGCAGACCGTGTTGATCCCCGAAACGATCAGTGTTTTTTTATTTTTCATTATTCCAAGCATGAATGATCCATACGATACAATTGGCTCCTCATACATTGGTGGTTTAAAATAAAACTGTGGAATGTTGTGAAGACACGAATCGCATTTGAGAAATTAGTTAGAATGAAATTTTTGGGAAAGTTATCAAAATACAAGATCATTACAGGTGTATCACAAGAAGTGTTAAATTAGTTCAAGGCCTCGTTCATCTCTCGAAGTCAGTACACTACGATATCATTCCTTCCTACCTTCCTACCTTCCTACCCACCTACCTACCTAACTAACTAACAACCTAACTAACTAACTACCTAACTAACTAACTATAACTAACTAACCAACTAACTAACTTTTCAGGAAAGTTACTACAAAACAACAACAATAACAACAGCAACAGAAAATTTATAATTTGTATAAACTTGATTTAAACTTGAACATGTTGAAAGCTTGTTTGATCACACTCGACTCCCTTCATCGTCGGAGATTTAGATTGTAGCATTGGACCAGGAACATGGTGATAATTAACACAAAGGTGCCTTGAAACTGATTGTGGATAGATAGATAGATAGATAGATAGATAGATAGATAGATAGATAGATAGATAGATAGATAGATAGATAGATAGATAGACAGACATATAGACAGACAGACTGACTGACTGACTGACTGACGGATACCCTGGTCACATAACCTTACGATGTGTTTACGGCGTCAATTCAGAAGACGCCGATCGGATACCGGCCGGTGTCCGACCGGTGTCCGTGAGCCGTAGAGACAGAAGCATGCCGCAAGAATTTAATTCCGAGTTAAAACCTTGCGGTTTGTATAAGATGTCTTCAGTTATGGTCACATAGCCACGAGTATCCGACCGGGCATCGCAACCATTCACCGGTGTCATACCGATGTCATACCGACGTTGCGGCTTATGTGACCAGGGTGTGACTGACTGACAGACAGATAGATAGATAGATAGATAGATAGATAGATAGATAGATAGATAGATAGATAGATAGATAGATAGACAGACAGACAGAAAGAGAGACAGACAGAAAGAAAGGTAGGTAGGTAAGTAGGGTGGTGGGTAGGTGGGTAGGTAGGTAGGTAGAGAGAGAAAGAGAGAGAGAGAGATAAAGAGAGATATAGAGATATTTATAGATATATATTATATCTGCTGATCTCTACGAACGTATCCATCTGTCGTTTATGATGCTCGCTGTGTTATCAGAATATTAAACTGGTCTTCTCCCTTTCTTAGGGTCTAATTGAGTTGCATTTTTCATCATGTTATATACTATTTTTGAAGGTCTTATCGAAAAGATATATTTTTCAAATTTAATGAATATGAGGTTTGATGTGATACCAGATTGTATCAGAAAATAAACATGTAGTTTCGTAAATCAAGCGTCACGTAACCTTAAGATTTTAAAGGCTTAAAAATCGCAATTTTGTTTAAAATGTAAAATAAAGCATTTTTATTCCTAACAGTCAATCATAAGCATGTCTTATTGAAAAACTTAACAATATTTTTTATCCACATTTCCATTTTAAATTTGGTTCAAAATCCGAATTTATCCGTCAAGTCACGTCAAAAAAATGTCGCCACCAAGCTTTTCTTATTTTATTTTTTCAGATCGAAACAAATTAATCGCTTATTATAAGGTCATTTTCACAGGACCTAAACACTGGCTGTAAAAGATTGAAATCAAATGTAAACATTTTCTTAAAACCTACTGACAATCCTGTGGGAATTCATGATAAAACAAGAGGGACGTAGAGCTATTTGCCCAAAAGGTCAAGTTAGGTTTAATACGATAGCAGATTTCGATGCAAACCTAGAAGTGAACGTGTATATGTTTATCAATTTAATTAATGTGAGATTTTTAACAACATATAGACATGTAGCTGGTTAACTTAAAAAAACATTACGATAACCTCATTACATCAATGGCTTACAATTTACGAATTTTGATTAAATGTAATTAATTGCTGATTTTTTTTTTAACTTCTAACGGTTAATCATAAACATATCTTATTAAATATTTTTCCGCATCCCCATTTTCTATTTGCATTAAACCGACAGGCCACGTCAAGAAATAAAAGCATAAAAATCTCGTGACTAAGTTTCTTCCTATGTTTTATCGGAATGGGAATTGAAATTGTTGATTATGGTCATTTGCATATAACCTGAGCACTGACTGGATCACGTTGTAGGTAATTTCACGACTGATTATTCTAGCTCCGACAGGACTCTTGGGTCAAGTGAAGTACACAATAGGGAGGTTGCGCGCGAAAGACGACAACCATAATTATTTTCTTTTCAAATGAAAATGAAAAGCTATTAAGGTTAGCGTTCCTGCTAACCTTAAGGGTCCACTCCATAAATTGGGCGTATCAGATTCCGATAGATCAAGAAAACCCGCTTATCCACTTAGAAAGTGACCCTTTTGTTAATGTTGTATTAAAAAGGTGTCAAAATGGTTTATTTTTTTTAAATATAATGATCTTAATCATAATTTGGGATCTTCTACTATGTAGACATCTAATTTAAAAAAAAGTATTGTTTCTACTACTGTTGTTGAATTTGTGTGTCAGGGTGTCCTCGAGTCTATATGGTGGTGTTGTCTCTGCTATAATACGTAAAAATCAAAAAACATGCATGTCACCTTGACTTCAGTGCATTGCCGAACAAAGTGCGGGCATTAAGTAATTTAACAAGTTAACTAAAAGAATTGTTTCACATTTCAACATCCAGAAATTAAGAGTTTGATTTTGCTATTTTTCCAGCCGATTTCAACATTTCACAGTCTGCTCATTGGGTTGTGTTGAAATTTTTGTTGAAATACTGATCAATATCAGTACTTGATGTCAAATTCTACGATGCTGTGATTATTTGTAATAAGTGCTTTCTTTGTGTCTTTGCCAATCAGTGTGATTCCACGTGGCCATCTAAGTCCATGATATTTTCCAAAGTTATCAATACATTGCCCTTCTTCGTTGAATACAAGAATACACTGCAAGTAAGGTATCAGTTTGAGTCCTGTTAAAGCCAACACCGTGACATAGATCTTGTTGTCGGTAGATACTGCTATACCACGTGGTAACATGAGGATTCCGTCCAAAATGACTGGAATAGTTCTTACAGCGTAATTGGATCTTTCGGGTTCAAAGATCTGTATACGGTTATTGCGGCTATCGGCAACAAGCAACTGACCTTTGGCGTTAAAGGTAGTATGCCACGGGCAGTTCAAGTCATGGGGTCCACTACCAGGTTGAGAAATGGTTTTAATGCATGTAGCATTTCTTTCATCAAAGTTCGTCGTGTAAACTTTGATGCAACTGGGCTCATAATCAATGACGTAGATTTTGTTCTTTAAGGCAGCAATACCTGTCGGTCGCTGCAAGTCCTGATGACCAAATTCCCATGGTTTACCATTTCCTTTGTCTTCATACACCACGACTTTTCCTGGTGAGTGGCTATCTGTTACCAATATTTTTTGGTCGATTATCTCAATCGCGTATGGCTTGAAGTAGTCTTTAGATGAAGATTTTGGCAGTTCGTTAACGTTCTTGAAGTTGCGGTTAGTTGTTAACACTCGGTTGTTGCACGTATCTGCAATGACGTATTTGTCGTTGAATTCCTTAATGTCATGAGGTTTGTTCAATGAACCCATCGAGTAAGTATTGTGGCGTGCCACCAGGGTAGGTTCTATTTCTAGCAAATGGTAATAGTCATATGGACAATTACCAACAGTATCACCATTGACTTTAACAACGATCTTATACTTGCCATCATGTTTCGGTAAAAAGCGAGCCTCGTAACCTTCAAACATCTTTCTCATTTGGAGATCCCGACGGTCTCCATGAGGGGTATAAATGAGGCCTTCAGTTTCTATCTTCTTATCTGTCTTCACATCGGCTCCAAATGCATTCTTCATGTGTATGACGACATTGATATGACCTTTCTCAGGGCTGCATTTGTTAACTTCAATATAAGAGTCTGCGGCAATCTCCGTAGGTTCCTCAGGACCTGTTGAGTGAAATCAATTTATGGTTTATTAATGAGCGGAAAAAAATTATCACACAAAAACCCCTCATCGTGTATTTTTTTTAAATAAAATAAGAAGTGTTATAAACATGTATATATTACATATTTTGATCTGCACGTATAGTCAATTTCTTTAGTAAGAGCTAGTAAGTTTGCAGCTTTTGTAATCAATAATATTTACCTGTAATTAATTCCAAAGCTTCAAAGGCCGTTGGACGTGACGTCGGTGAAGATCGTAAACAACGGTATGCCAAATTTATGAAGTTATTCGGAAGCTTTTTTGCATTTGGAACCTTTATTTTGCAATGGTCATTAACAACTACGAAATTGCTATCCTCTGATTCTGATGATAGCATGTTAATAGGTCGCACTTCTCCATTCACCATTTCTAGCAACAGCAAACCAAAAGCAAAGATGTCAGATTCATCAGAGAACGCGTCTCCTTGGCTCAACTCAGGTGCCATGTAACATGAAATTATTTCCATTTCTGAAGAATTATCTAACTTTCTTTTCAACCCGATGTCAGTTATCTTCAACAGTCTTCCTTCTTCTCGTGGAAAGAGCAGGCAATTAGATGCTCTAATATTGCCGACGACTACTCCTTCTTTGTGAAGATATTTTATTGCCTCGGCGGAATCCCTTGTCCATTGATTCAATGTTTTGGAAGAAATAGAGTCCGAAATTTCATGAAGGTAGTCTTGTAATGTCTCTGGTGCATACTCTCGCAATAAATACGTCGCTTTCAACTTTCCCTGCGCAACACCGAATACCTGCGCAACGTGTGGATGGCGTAATCTCTTCAGGGTATCAAAATCATGCCGTTCGAGGGAATCAATCATTTTTGCCGTTGCTTCAGTTTGCCCTTTATAGAGGAGCTTCTTGAACGTCACTCGGTGTATGGTGCCGCTGCCTTGATTCAGAGATTCGTGAACATTGATGTCGGTGTCCATTATTGTATCTAAATCTTGAGGGTTGAGAAGATCGACCTGAAGTATTCAAGAATAAATATCAGTAAATATTAGAGTGCAGGCAAGGCTTTCTGTTACAGATGGGGGGAGTTTCTGTTGGCTCGGTATAATGCATTTGGCTGGCTTAGATTCCTCGGTATTCCTTTCCTTTCAACTGATTTCAGAAGGACATAGTTCGCAAATATTGACTACTCATGAGGGCAATAGTAAAGACTATCGCCCCGAAGTGATCATGAGACTTTAGTATTTCTTGAGAACAAAGGTCGAGGGAAATATATAGTATGATAGTCTCAAGATGGATGCTATAGTTGAACTCCATGGTAAATGAAAAGACCCCTACATGATTTGACCTTTGAAGTTGGCTTCTTATTTTTTGTTATATATATTTAGAAGCTAATCTTATTATTATTATCTAATTTTTTATTTTTCTCAAATTATTTTTGGCTGTTAAGGTGAACAATTAGCCAGTTCAAATGTTCTGTCCGTGCATAACAATGCATTTTGTAATCCGTAGTAAAATATTGTGTTAACCCATTACTTATTCTATTCACGGGAGTCAATAAATATAGATAATCCCCACTTGAGAAATTGCAATCCTTTTGTGCTAAGACCTCTAGACGTTTTTGCTTTCGTCGAAGACAAAAGCCTATCCTATACTTTGATTGACAGGCCTCTTTTGTGTGGTAAAAATATTTCGATACTTCTTTTGTCATTTACGATTTAGTAGTTTACAAATGTAAACTAAAACCTTTGTCCTTTAATGAGATAACTTACGACAAACTTGAACAGGCTAATGTATAGGGCGTAAATTTAGTATATATGCTCGCCAATTATGTTCAGTGTGTCGTATGGTCCTATGCAAATGAGCTTATAATGAGCAGTGTGTATTCCAGATCTCGCGATCAATATTACAAAATCTTGGTTGCGAGATTTTTTTTATTAACGTGACCTGCCAATAAAGCTGACTTTGAACCCTTATAATTTGAACAAAGGAGAAAGCAAATGTAAATTGGAACGTGGATATGAAAATTTGGAGTTTTTCCTTTATAATGTAAGTGAATTTTTTGCTATTGGTAAAAAATGATGCATTATATGGTATTTTGAGCCTTTTTAGACATACCAATTTCAACCCCTACATCAATCTTGTTTTAGAAAATAAAAAGACGTCAGTTTGGTCGATTCCACTAGCAAAAATATGAAAACTCAGATTGATGAAATTTTGAAAATATATTTTGCCTATAAGACTTTAAAACTGAAGATAAAACAAGAGAAATAAATACGCTGATATGGTGTATGAAAGGTACCTAATGTCGGCTCTTCATGCTTGCCTTCGATTTGTATTGCGATAAGCAGGCATCCAAATTTCGATAACAACTACCTTTTGTGCCAACGGGTCATCTTCTAACGTCAGCAGTGTGCATTGATCTCATAGCAGGGCTCACAGCTAATGTTTAAATGGTACCGCTGCCCGCTCGCTGTGTTGAAATAAAATGCATTTCATGTGAAATGTAGTGAGTATTGAAATACATTTTTCTGGATAAAAAGTAACCTTTGTGGTTTTTTAATATAAATTATGTCAAAAATTTGAGAATTTCATTCGTGACTGGTAAAAATTGAAGAAAAAACCAACACGCTTCGCAAAAGAAAAAAAAAAGAAATTTATCAAAACGATTGAGGCAGGACTCGAACCCACGATCCTTGGATTGAAAAACTCGCTCTATAACCACTAGACTATGCGAGCTAACGATGTCTATGAGGGGAATTTAAGATTATGTTCATCATCTGTTTATTGTGATTGGTTACGCATGCGCAACTTACAGAACGAGGTTAATGTCCAGCAGACAGCAAGAAGTCGCGTGGCGCAACGGCATTGCTTTGAGACTCCGAATCAGGAGATCGTGGGTTCGAATCCCGTCATAGTCGTTTTGTAAATTTATATTTTTTGTTTTTGCTGTGGCGTGTTGATTTTTTTTTTTCAATTATTCACTGTCACGAATTCTCGAATTTTTGACATAATTTATATAAAAGAACCAAAAAAGTTACTTTTCAGTCATAAAACACATGTCAGATTCATTAATTTTCACATGAAGTGTAAAATTTTTCAACACAGCGAGGGCGAGCCATTCAAATCGCAAGGTCTGAGTATACATATGCACGCTGCTTGCATCAGATGACCCGTAGTGACAAAAGGTGCTGTTTATCGAAATCTTGGTGCCTTGTTATCGCAATATTAGGTACCTTTCATACACCACATCAGCGTATTTATTTCTCCTTGTTTAATCTTCAATTTTAAAGTCTTATAGGCAAAATATATTTTCCAAATTTCATCAATCTGAGTTTTCATATTTTTGCTAGCGGAACTTACCAAACTGACGTCTTTTTATCTTCTAAAACAAGATCGATGTAGGGGTTGAAATTCGTATGTTTAAAAAGTTTTAAAATCGATGATTTTTATAGAAAATACCATATAATGCATCATTTTTTACCAATAGGCTCATTCCAGTGGAAACTGAACCTTTTTTTTATTTCAAGCAAAAAATTTTTTTATTCGACCACATAAACATGTTTTTCAGTCAAACATTTGTCACTTGGTACGTGAGAAGTATTTTCCAATCAGAAATTGTAAAGTTTGTCTATCCGTGCATGAATGAGCACATGTTTTGTTTCAAAAATGTCACAAACGTTACCAAAAAGTAACACCAAAATGTTACAAACGTTACCAAACGTTACAACACAAAACAATGCATTAAAATAATTCCTGGCGATATAATGTTCTATAATTTTTATGAATTATTTGTAAATATGTTTCCCATAATCGGTGTAAGGCGCAATAAAAAAATCGTTGACACTTCAGAGAAATTGTACTTTGAAGTCATTAGGAGCAAAAAACCATTTCCGTGCGCGGTCACAAACGTTACCGAACGTTACATGGACTTCACTCAGGATTTTGGCAATTGATTTAATTTTCAAACATCTACATGTCTTAACCCCACCAGTGAGCACCATTATCAACAACAAACTCATTTATATAATGTTTTTGCTAGGTTCTGTGGCCATTTAAAATTGAAATTTTTCAATTTTTCGGTCACAAACGTTACTTTGGAATGAGCCAATAGCAAACAAATCACTCACATTATAAAGAAAAAACTCCAAATTTTCATATCCACGTTCCCACTTTGCATTTGCTCTCTCCTTGTTCAAATAATAAGGGTTCAAAGTCAGCTTTATTGGCAGGTTACGTCAATAAAAAAAATCTCGCAACCAAGATTTTGTAATGTCGATTATGCATTATATCGGAGAGAAGAAGGCGAAATATTGTCACCTGCCGACAGACTGATGTTCGAGAAACATTTTCATTTTGCTGGAACGTTTTAACAAGTTTGATTGACATGAATTAACAAAAGAGACTCAAAAGGGATTAGTATACACAGCCAGAATTCAGCTCGCTGCAATATCGGTAAACTTTTTGGTAAAACACGCCTTATGTAAGAAAATGTAACGCTTGGTCCAATGAGGTCAAATAAGACATCAAATTTCTCCGCGAAACATCAAATAACCTCGGAAGTGATCAACTAAGCGGCACTTGTCTATTATTACGTACATATAGTTAAAACACCCTCTCCAAGTCAGCGTTATCTGTATAGCCTAGATGCTAAGCTTTTCGCTTTTACCAGTACATGAGAAAATTAAACACATTCGGAGTTCCATTTTACACCCAACAAGATTACCTAGATCAAATCTGACCAAAAGCAACATAAGTTTCTAGATATTTTCATCATAAATTGATCTTTACATAAAAAAGTGGTGAAAATATTTTCCAACTTTATGAGCAAGCGTGTATTCATTAACTTTACTTCAATCTTTTCGCCATTTTGTAAGTTCTCTATGGCAAAATTAACTTAATAAATGTCAAAATCTGTTCGATGCAACATTTTAACTATTCATTAATTAGTTAGAACACGATGTCTGTTTTCAAATCATACCCTTAATTAAATGTTGCACCAGCTGACATATGAGGATTATTCCACTAAATAGAACCTGTCGACTAGGTAATTTTAGACAAGATTCCACTTGGTCTACCTGTGTGTCTTTACGTTGTAATCGTGGTAATTGTTTTCACCTAGTTTGACCTTTATGTTTTAAGGCTGTGTCACACATCACCGTACCGTGTGAATAACGTACTAATAACGCACACTGTTTGGTAATCGATATACATGTATTTCAATGACCAAACCAGTGTACGTTATTAGTTCGTTATTCGTACGTTTCGTGATGTGTGACAGAGCCTTTACCGCAGACCTATAAGCTGATATGATTTTAACGTTATGCTAGGCTCAGCTGCAAATAGACTAATTGTAAAGCTATTGACACGCATTTTACGCTTCATGAAATAACTTGCAAAGCATCATAACTGGTAAGGGGTAGCCAAATATTCAGAACTGACTATGACTAATGGGCTTATGTTAATCATACTAACTCATTATTATGGCTGAGGTGTGATATTATGGTCTCAAACAAAATAAATGCAACATCATTAAATTAAATCATGGACCACTCTTTGCAGATAGACAATGTGGTTACTCTATCACTGCATATGCCGTTTAAAATCGCAAAATTTCCGAGTTTTATACCCGTGTAATATTAAATACTGATAGTTCTGCAATTGTAAAAAAAAAGTTGTATTGAACTTTGACTAAGAAGTTTTCTTGCTCTGATAATATGATACTGTGTAAAACCATGTGGCAATCATGAGTATAACAGCAAGGTACATTTGATATTCAGCCCATGCAGTGAAGACTTGTAAGTGCGAGTTCCCCGCGTGGCCCCGGGCATTCACAGGGCAAGGGTCACGAATCACCAGTAGACTGAATGGGCAAATTAGGTTGTCTTAGGAAAAATCGGGAGAAGCTTCCAGGGTGTAGTAGCAAACAAAGCTTACCACTGATTCCGTCAACTTGGCTTCTTGTTTTGCTCGTTGAAAACGTTGTTCATTAGTGGAGTTGTCTTCATCTTCTTCTATACAAAATAGAAAGCAAACATTAACATGAAGTAAATTTATTTGCTTATTAAATGTAGAAATCAGCTTGAAATTTAAATGTGTAATTAATGTACATTGTTTCTATCATAAATTCTGAAGATATTATACAAAATGTATTTTTGGGGAGAAAGAGACGCAAAAGAGTTATCATAATAATCTCCGACCAACATTGAACATGTATTGTTTCTGGTTCTGCGATAACCTTGAGGACTGAACCTTCATCAGCTCACAAATTAACCATCATGCGCAGCCAAGATCAGCTCCCCAAGTTTCGAGTGGGTTTCACATTATGTGACTAAATCATAAGCTCTCCTTATAAACTATCAGTTGTGTCCTGGTTTTGTAGGAACATTTCCATAAAACATTGTATTCATAAGCAAGGAGCAGACCATGGTCCCGCTGCACTTGCAATGTATATCCTACCTGGTGCTAAAATTAAGTACAGTAGCTGCTATTTATTCTGCTTAATTATTCTTTCGAGTTTTGATACCTTCTCTTCAAATCTTATGCACTAAGCACTCGGTACAATTTTTGTTGTCGTATCTGTTGTTATCGTTGTTATTTTAGACCTAGGAAACAAGGCCTTCTAAACCCCGGCTCAAACACGAATCTTTTTGACGGCTTACCCAACCAATCCCTAATGGAAGCCCCAAGCCCAACCAAACCGTGGGTACCGATTTAGTATTAAGCTAGGATAATTACTGGAGAAAAAAAAATCATACATTTTAACCATACGGTACTATAAGTAGTAGATAATGACTTCTTAAACAACAGTTTATACAGGGCGTCTCAATAAAAGTGTAATACTCAGAAATTGCTTGTTTTAGGCATGAAATTGTGTCGTAATTTATACAAATTTGATGTCAAATTCAAGACAAAGGACCTGTCTTTCCAGTACAATTTACCCCATCACGATAGCATTTGTCAATCTGGAGATATCAACTCTGTGCCAAATGTTATTCAGAAACGTGTTTCTATCGCTTTATTGAAAAGTGACACAGAGTGGATTTCGCTTAACTGCAAACAATTGCGTATATCTCCAGATTGACAAAAGCTATCGTGATGGAGTAAATTGTACTGGAAAGATAGGTCCTTTATCTTGAATTCGACATCAAATTTGTATAAATTACGACACGATTTCATGCCTAAAACAAGCAATTTCCGAGTGTTACACTTTTATTGAGACGCCCTGTATGTGCCAGTATAAACCCAGTTTGTTATCATTGGTTAACATACCTTCCTGGTTTGGGACGGGATTCGAAGGCTTGAAGCATTCCAAGAAACTTTGTAAAGTAGGTTTTTCCTTTTGACTGGCAAGGTCGACGAGAACAGCGAACTCAATCGACGTTCTTAAAGTTTCTAGCCTACTCGAGAATTGTTCATACTTTTCTTTGATACTATCATGGTTCCAGAGTTTCTTGAAAAAGGCAACATCTTTATGATCCGAAATGAAAACTGTAATTTCCTCAACACAAATTGCCAAATCATTCAATGCCTTGGTAAAGAGATGTAGTTTTGGATTGTCCTTTTGTGCAGCTATAAGCTCTTGCCGTTGGTTTTTCATACCAGCTAGCACTTCGATCGAAGGTTCCAATAGTTCAATTTTGTACATGAGATCATGAGCAAGATCCTTAAATTTCTTCACGTCCTGAACCGCTCGGTCTATATATAATGCCCCGTCGATGATTTTCTCCGCAATTGCAATTGGATCAACCATTTTGATCTAGTTGTGACAATCCCTGTGATAAATACAAAAGAAATAGCAATTTGCTGCCGCGGTGATTACGTAATGTTTCTCCGCTCACAGTGGGTTGCATAGTTTCCATCAGAGAAGACCAAGTAATATTCATAAGTTGCTGATCAAGTACTCTCTAAATTCTGAAGAGTGAAAAAGTCAATCCTCCTTGGAGTGACTCTTCGGGTCAATCAAATCGATTGCCATTTCAATCTACCAAGAGTGGAAATTACTCTTTTTCCTCCAAACAAGTAAAATTACAAACTTTAAAGAGTGAATTTATACTTTGAAAAGAGCAGGAAAGAGTGAAAGTTCAATCTTTTAAGATTGACATTTTCAGATTGACATTTTCAATCTTTTCACCGATTGTTCCCTCAGCACAATCTCTGTCGATTGAATTAATCAATGTAAATGTACACACACTTAAACAATTCAATCGAGAAAAGATTGAAAATTTAACTCCAAAAATATTGAAATTTCGCTCTTTGCAAAGTGCAAATTCACTCTAGTATACAGTTTGAAATTTTACTTGTATGGAGGAAAAATAGTGATTTCCACTCTTGGTAGATTGAAATATCAATCGATTCGTTTTGATTGACCCGAAGAGTCACTCCAATAAGGATTGACTTTTTCACTCTGCAGTAATTAGAAAATACTATATAGCTATGGGAGACAGTCTGAGTCGGGTTATTGTTAATACAAATTGATGACACAAGCCCAGTGTATGTTTGTAGAACGGTTACCGGGATAATGGAATCGTAATATGACGTCATGTTTTTAATTATATTTTAATCTAATTGGGTATCAAAATCTCTCTTTACTGTAATATTACAAAAACAGTTGAGGGATGGTTGGGTACCTCATTCAAAATAAAGCAGAGCGTTTGCAGAAAATACGATAACTCGAAGATCGCAAGACTTGCTGAATTACAAATGTCAAGGCCACCACACCCCACACACACATCGGTAAATTCTGTAACTTCAGGGTATCCAATACCGAAAAGAGGCATCTGAATAATGTTTCTTTAACAAACTTGGAGCCCTGAGAGGGTGCCCCCTTGTTCGGGTGCATGCGGGTTCGACCGTAAGCCCATACGCAACTGTGTCTTCTGTTTTCTTGTTTAAAATCGTATTATTATTGTTATTCATAACATGAAAATAATGGTTAAATAATGGGCAATTTTCGTTTTTTCTTATTTGAAAATAAAACGCAAAACGGTAAACGTCATTTTGTTCTTTCTATCATACTGTTAATTGCAGAAAAAAAGACAATATCAGAATGATAAAAGATACCACATCCATCCTATACCGGTAACGTCTGACGGACATTTTTTCCGTGTTTGCTGTGAACTAATGTTAAGTCTGGAGTTCTACCGTATTGATTAAAAATAGTCCGCATGTTAACAAAATCCGCCTATCTTGACATGTTTGAAGGCATTTGGTCGGAAAGAGGTGGAACAAATTGCAAATGATTTTAGATAAGCAATAACATATCACAAGTCTTTACATGGCTCGAAGAAATAATGCCTAATGAGAAAAAAATCGAAATTGGCTGCCGGCAAAAGTTGTGTTCTAATCAAACAACAAATTGACAAAGGATACACTAATTACTATCTTACAACGTTATCTTTGTTCAGCATTGAGAATAGTTGAAACATGTTCAGCATTGAGAATGGTTGAAACATGTAAGTATAGAATAATTAAAGTTATAATATTGTGATATTTACCCTTTCGTCAAATCTCTTCTAACTGTATCATATTAGGAACAATGCTCTGACAAAACCAGCTAAAACCCAACACTTGGCCGCCTGTATTGAAATTTACCGGAAACTCGCACAACCTTATCTTACACAATAGGCTATAGTATAGTCTGGCACTTAAGAGGCTAGAATAATTAAAATTATAATATTGTGATATTTCGTCATATCTCTTCTAACCGCTAACACCCAACACTTGGCCGCCTGTA
>JXSR01S027973.1:17233-28084 GCA_000969725.1 Ophiothrix spiculata | reverse complement strand
TCCGCCCCCCCCCGGCTGTGAGATGGGTCGAAAAAGCCCGGCTCTTTGAGGGTTAAGTTTCACATGGATTTGATACAAATATTTAAAAGTATGAAAAAAAGTTAAAGCAATTGAAACATGCTCATTTAAAAATTTACTCTTTGACAAAAAAAACCAACGCTATGTTGTTCAGAATGCCTTTTCTATGCTGGACAATCCCCCTCCCCTGGTCCCCTGCAGATACATCCCTTGTCTTTGTTTTTAGAGAGAATTATCATATGGGAGTTGGTTTTGCACATTCGGTTTGAACAGAAAATAAGATGTATGTTTGAAGCAATATCATACAAAAATGTTTGCTTGCCTAAAGCATTTTCAAAAACGTTTAGAATGAAACTATGGGATATTATTTGACAGTATTTGTAAGAGATGGTATTGGTCTCACATACGTACATGTACATGTCCCGGGATACATGTATCTGTGCTAAACTAATGTACAAAAGGAAAGTGTTTTTGGACATAAGATGATTCACTGTAATTGTAAAGTCTTTTATGCTCATCTCTGTGGTGAATTAACCTCACATCGCTAGACATTTGCCTTCATTATGAATTTGAACAGAGCACCCCCTTGTCCCCAATTGACAATAATTATGCAGTTTGCCTTAAATTAACTTCTCAAGCCTTTGATTCATCGCCGATTTGCTAGCCCATGTTTCGTTAAACCACAAGCGTAAACGTGGTCCATCACCACGCCACGATCATTACCTTTAATATTCAACTTCAACCTCACAAATTTGAACCATTTATAGAGCTGTGATATTCCACCTTCCAAACTGACCCACATATTTGCAGGTGTTGGATGCAATCATGAAATAGTGACCAATTTCTCACTTTATCTATTTACAATGACCATGGTCGCTGCTCACACAGAATTTGTACCAAATTTTGTCACTTTTGAACTTGTATGTGTATAACGGTCAGTGATTAAATGGTCATGGTTCGCAAGGATTTTTTGACACACCACAGCACGCTTTATGTGTATTTGATCAAAACTATAAATGGGAACAAGATGGATCATGCGAATGACGATTTTCAACTGTCTTTAATTCTGCTTTTAACTCCAGGCCGTTGTGAGCAATAAAATTGATTCATTAGTATGCTGGTCACAGTGCTCACGAATTTCCAATGCAATACATTTTGAATAATCGAATGCAATTTGATTTTATATTGAAATTTGAAGAGATTTTACTTGAACATGGAAGGTGTTTCAATGTCTGAAGTCTTTGGAAGTAAAGTGGTGCCAAAGTAATTCAGAATCTAGTCATGCTTTGGTTCCACTAAATCAGACGTGACGGGCACGATTGTGATATTGGTGGTAAATGAAAACAAAAAATATATATTTTATATTTATAACATTCATCGAAAAGCCAGACTAATCCCAAAATCGTATTTGTATTCTTGTTCAATTGACAAAGAGTCAAAATTACACAGTGAAATCAGACAACTCCTGATGAAGAGAAGTATTTGCAAGATAAGGGATGCCTCCATAGTGTGAAAGAACACATTTTGTAAAGAATTTTCAATTTAGATGCAGGAGGAAACCGAAGTGCTCTGTGAAAACCTGCGAGGACAAGTATCATGGATCTACAACCAAATTCATGTACAACTGAAGTCCAACTTGGAATCGAACCTGGACCACAGTGGTGAAAGGCGAGAAAATATAATATCTAAGCTAAAATTGCACACAAAAATGGCATCCATAGTTCTTTCCCCAGAAATTTTATATTGTAATGTAAAAAGGGGAAAATAGTTTTGAAAATTTAACTTAGATGAGACTTTTCAGGTTTATTGGAATTGACTTCCAATTCCAATAACTTCCAAATGGGGTTGAAATATATGCATCTTTATTCACCGTCTCTGCCCTCATATTATGGCTTATCAAGGCATTTTTGAAATGTGTGCAGAAAACACAAGCATTTTGTATATAGTGGTGATACAGAGATAAGATGGATTCACGAATCTGTTAATGGAATTGAAGATCTATATTTAGCTCATATTGTAAAGTGTTAACTGAAGATAAAAAGAGAATGATTAATAGCTTCTTGCGGTTATCCCACGCCGGACCTGATGGCAATGGGTATTTGCTGAAATGCTAATGGCCTAATCAAGTTGATACCAGTGTCATAAATGTACTGGTCAAGCTGATACAATGTACTAGTACTTGCTTTATAACTACTGTTCATTATGAGAGTTGAATGCATCATAGTACATTAGATTAAGCCTTTGAAACTAAATGCTTTTAATGGCTTAGCCCATTCAAGAAATTGCTGCATCATATTTTTTAAGTGCATTCTGTATAAAAGAGGTTTGCTAAAGCTAATTTTGTCTTCCAAGAGTCCAAGCTTGATCAGAAATCAGGGATGGAACAAAGCAGAAAGGGAAAGATTAGTCATGGAAATTCTTGTTTGTTTTGAAAAATCAGAAATGGAATCGGAGCAGAAAGGATATATGTGTACAGCCGTGGCAAAAGGGTCCAGTTGTCGGCTCGTACATGTTGCTCCTTGTAGCATATCTAATGTATGGTATTTGTTTACATCAGATATGCTACAATGAGCAACATGTAGGAGTCGACAACTGGACCCTTTTGCCGCGGCGGTACACATATATAAGTCATGAAGATCCTTGTTTATTTTGAAAATCTTAATGATGAAACTCATCATGTAAACACATCCCAGTTAATTTGTAAATTTTGTATGATTGATTTTCTGAGAGAATTTTTTTGAATATTTAGACAATAACGCTTCAGAAAAAAAGCACTGCTAATTGCAATATTTTTGAGGCAAATCGAGGCCTCGTCTTCAGAAAAAAAGCACTGCTAATTGCAATTTTTTGAGGCAAATTGAGGCCTCATATCTTGCGAGGCCTGTTGTTTATTTGTGTTTTGTTTGTAGAAACCTTTCCATCCCTGAGTTTCCATCTTTTGTGAAAGTGCTTAGTTTAATAGGTTATCTCCATAAAACCCATCATACACTGTAACCGATTAGTACTAGCCCAGAGTAAAAACGAAACCTTTAAACTTTTCCAAACCGGATTTCAATTAAGCTTAGCTCATCCATCGTATACTTGTCGCCTTGTCTCGCGTCAATTCTCTGATGTCTCACCGCAAATCAGCCGTGGGATCGCGGGTTACACGTGAGTGTCTGTAAAAGAATTGCGTTAGATACGAGATCTGTCATATCAAAGTTTTAAGACTGAACTTGCAATCAAATATGTCATCCATCGTGGCAGAGTAACATTTCAATTTTGGGCATTGCATAAGACATTGCGCGGCGGCTTCAAGTGAGTCATTTGTGCGACTGCCATGGGTAGCATGCCTAGTAGGGTAGAAGCTCCTGTAATTACATGGCAAATTAAGTGACATGAAGAACGAACGAGACAATATGCCCGCAAGTGATATTGGAATGAGACTCGTAAAATTATGAAGGAACGATTTTGACTGTTGGATGCTTGTAGATGTTGACCTAGTGTTTCCTGTTTTATCTAGCTCTTGTTTTGTGATCTCGAAATCTTATGCAATGGTTCAATGTGCTAGAAACTTAATGCTGGAGTTTTGTTCATACAAATCAAAAATATTGCAAAAAGTACTCAATTCTTTTCAGAAAAAGGTTAGTTCAGATAGATTTTTGAAATATTGAAAAGTTTCCAGCAACAACTTTTAAGTAAAATCGTTTTTTACATTGCCAAAGTGTACATTGAAAAAGGTTTTGTGTTTCGTAATGTCAAAGTATAGCATTGTTATTTGGAAAATTTGTCTAACATTGGATTACAAATCGCAGGGGAAGGTTTTATTGGCTGCCAAAAATAACATGCCTTATAGAAATATGTTGGTTGTTATGTGAAGCAGGTTCCAGAATATGGAACATTTCTGCTTTAGACAGACATTTAAGGCGATTGCAACAAAGATTAACAAGACAAATGTTTTAAGACTATTACTAGGTCAATGCCCTGATGAAACATTTAAAATTAATGTTTTCGACTAGGTCTGTATGTTCAACTCAGCACTAACGACTTTAGTATTGGACCAACTTCAATTCTGTTCTACAAATCTAGTGATAAATCATCTTGTTTATAGATTTATACTGAAACTAGTATTTGATTGATTTGTCTGTTTTAGAACATTGCATTTATTTTTAGAATAAAAGTTTATTTAGTCTTGGACTAACTTTTAGTTGGTTCTGGACTTAGCCAATTTTTCTGGAAAAAAATCAAGGTTTACAACAAACAAATCATCAAATTATAGAAATTTCAGTATAAATCATTAGGTAAGTAAATAAATTAGGTAAGTAAATAAATAAATAATGAGAAATAAATGATCAGATTCCAAAAAAATGTATTATGTTTTAGTCCATTGTCCTCTTGTGTGCATACGGACCATACAGACTTCCGGCAATGCACTCATACGCTCGATATAGCTCGGTACACTCGCTTGTTTTGTTTATAATTATCAACAATAATTGAGTTTTTGACTAACGGACTCCCTCTTAAAGCAATTTGCAAAGGTTGAACTCAAACATACAAATTTAGGTAGGTTACTTTGAAAGGTACAAGTGAGGCTGGCTTGAAATATTTTACTTTCTGGCCTACAGTACATGAATATTTTAGACTGAATTCATACCGTAAATATATGCAATATGTCTTTTTCATGGAAAATGAGAAGTATCTTCAGATTTTCTAATGAAAATCTAAATTATTTGTTTGGCATGCAATATAGTCAATAGTTGTAATATGAAAATACCCGTAGGCATCTATGCTGTTGGTAATGATAGCTGTAATATAGGGCTAGTAAATAGACAGCTGGCGTAAAATCAGTTAGATGACACGTACCAGCTTGATATGATGCTCACGGCATGCATGTTGGCCGACTCTCAGAAAAGAGGTTATCATGTTGAGCCTGAGAAAGAATATATAGAACGCATTTATATTCACAGACACACATACAAACACATTTGCAGCCTTTTCTGTTGGTCTTCAGTTTTAAGTATATATACTACATCATACATGCAAATATGTGAGATTTCGTCATCAGTGTTGAGCATTATTACTGTAAAGGGGAGGAAGACAATCATGCTGTACGACACATTCAGAAAACACAAGTTACTACCTTGTTCATCTTTGAAAGAGTATTTAGTGCAAAGTAATGTTCACAGACACAAACAAAGAGTGGCTGTTTAACTTTCTGTTGCAATACAGGTTTTGGAATAAGTGTACTTTAGGTTAGAACTTATTCCAAAACTTAACTATACCCCTAACCCTGACCTAAACCCTAACCCTAAATTCCTAATTTAACCATAAAACACCAACCCAACCCCAAAATGTTGGATCCGACCTAAAGTATACTTGGTTCCATATTTATCTTCAAAATGAAGTGAAACCAAAATTGTCAAAAGTTACCGTTTACTTTATTGCCACAGTTTTTATTATAGTGTTTTGATTTTACTGATGGTAGATGATGAATTGCATTTGTGTTAAATATTTGTTTATTGTGTACCTATAGCATTGTGGAAATAGAGTGATTTTTCATGTCTTTAATTTATGTCTTATAACTTTAATCTACATTATATCGAGCTGTTCTCAATAATAACCATCCCATATCCATGAAGCAACAATCATGTTTGAATTTGGTAAAAACTGCTGTGCAAATTTCACCTTTAATGAATGTTCATACATTGTACAGAACTTAAAGTAACTAGTGCCTAAAAGTAACATCTCAACACATATTTAATGAGTTGACAACTTTACATGGCCACACTATCCATTTTTTGTTTAGAACTGGATATAAAAAGCATCCTTGATTTAAATGAGGAATATAAGCTCTTAGGTTTGGATGACTTAAATTTGTAATTTAGAATTCCCAAAAGATAACAGAAAAGTCAGATAATTATCTTCAAATTGAATTAAGATATTAAATTACTTCACATTAAGATTATACAGTCAGTATCTAATTTAACCATGATGAAATGAAGAACATAAAAGACTACCTTGATGACACGTTTGTCGTCCTCGTCGTCACGCACTCTAATAGTGTCGCACCTGCTTGCCGTGGTGAATGGCAATATTATCGCAGATTTGGTAATTGAGCCTGATGAGATCACGTTACAATATTAGCTCGCGGCGTATCTTTTCTCCACGGTACGTGATCGGGAAATCATTGATCGTTTTTAAGAAAGATTTTGTTGAGCACTATAGTGGGTTATGACTTTCAGAATCCTGTAGAAATATGTATTTTTGATGAGAAATGGAGACTTATTGAATAACGGGAATTGAATATAGAAGCTTCGGTTGTTAATTATTTAAGCATTTGTCTCAGACTTGATTAATTATTTAAAATTCTACTGATGTTATATTGTCATCACGTCTGACATTTTTAAATATTTTACTTGATTAAGCTGCTTAGAGAAAGCTGTGATATTTGAAAAATATTGTGAATATAATCTGTGTTGAAAAATCTAAAATACTTCCAAATGTCATAAGCAAAAGTACTCTTGCCATGGGTAGAAAAAGTCTCTTGGGGTATGCAGTCATGGTAATCAACAACAACTGATTAAACAAACAAACACAATTTGAACTAACAAACACTTCTCAAGTTCAATAGTTTCTCTCTTTATAGTGAGGTTCAGGGCCTTTTTTGTTATGTGATGCTTTTTGGTCAGAGCTTTTTGGTAAACTCTGCCTGAGGAGAGGACTATTGAATTTTCGCTGTGACATTGAATTTACTAAAGAGCATGTAGAAAACACCAGTCAAGGCTTAGGAATGGACAAATGATCACCAAACATACACGACAATGCTAGATGTTTGTGACTCGCACTAATTTTGCATTTACGTGATTGTTTAATTTCACAAGTTTTCTTGGGTTTCAAGAGTGAATTAAAATGTGAAAAAATGCAATCCTTGTTTATCATTACTTTTGCTTTTTTTTTCATTCTGGCATTTGTTCACCTTTTAAGCCACCCAAGTATTTTATCAACGTAAACAAGAATGTTACTGAATATGGATATTGTGGTCATTTCTACTCGAGCATTGAATTGTTTGCGAGCTTGAATTACAATACCGTAGATTTTTGTTACATTAGAAGCGTCTATAATAATATGGAGTCTCTTTTGAACTTGTGATTGAACTTGGTTTTGATAAGGTGAAATTTGTTGATTGCTTTCAGGCCATACATGTATATTGTTGCCTACTAACTCTATCTGACCATATTGGGGAAGGGGAGGGGTGGGTGATTGGAAGGGGTCATTGATCATGAGGAGATATTCCATTTTTATAATTTTTTTGATGATGCATTCAGAGTGTACTGTATGAATACCAGGGGATGCTCAAAAATTGTGAGTAGATAGGTACATATAAGTGCTGCACAGAATTTTGTTTAAAAAGGGACGTAGGGAACTGAATTGTTTTGAGACTGAGGTTTTATGAACTGATTTTACCAGGGGTTGGGGTACTCAGAATTAAACTTGTAACCATCTGTATGAATAAAAACAAGGATTTCTCAGGTGATTTTGTCCATTAAAATCCATAATAATATGACTATTTGAGCTGAAAATTTACCAAAATTAACTTGAAAACACAGGTTGGGCCACTTCATTGAAATTTTGGTCTTGAGAACTGAAGCAATTTTGAATTAGACATCGTGCGTACGGTAGCAGGATGCTTGAAAAGGGTTTCATGGCTGTGGCACATAAATGTGAGTGACCTCCCTGGTTATGAATACCCTGAATTTGCATTGCAAAGAAATGCTTCACTTCCTCTTAGAAATGATCTACGATGGTTTCAATTATGCCTGCCTCGTATTGACACAGTTTGGTCATTTTCGTTTCAAATTTACAACGCTAGGGGCATAATCTATAGGGTAGAGGGTAATATTTCTTGCGCTAATCAAGAAACAGTATTAATGTTTATGGCTGCACAGATGGCTCATGTTGCATTGGTCGGATTTCAAATTGGAGCTGACGTGGATGGGATATGAACAGAAATTGAATCCTGTGTTTCTTTCAGATGGAAAAACTCAATCAATCTTGAAGCCAGATAGGGATTATTCAAATTTTTCGGGAATTGATATTCCCTGTATTGTACATGTGAATGAAATGATGGTCGGTAGGCTAGCACATCATTGACCGAGTACACTCTAATGGTTTATTCCCGGGGGTTTATTCAGAGTCTGATGATATCCATCGATCGATACCCATCGACGCACAATCTTTTACATGCGTTATAATTTTTTATACATTGCGCGTGTAAAGACTGCATGTAAATGGACGATGAATAATGTGTATTGATAGACACTAAATAAACCATTAGATGGAGCTCTTTTTCTGACCTTAGTGTTAAACATTTCCTTTCTGAGCATGGTTGGACACAATTTTAGGAGACACAGATACAAGTCAAGTGTATAAGGTATCAAACAGCGGTGCAAACCTGACCAGTGCTATTTTCAAAAGCTCATCCCGGGAAGCTCATCAGGTCTATATGAAAATATATCTCAAAATTGTTGACTTTTACTGTCTTCTCTTGCATGTTCTATCCTACATCCTTGAACAGGATATACCAATGAAGCACTCTGTATTTATCACAAGGCAATTTGTGAGTAATTTACCACAATGAAATCATGCTTTGTTGTGTTTGTGTAAATTTCCTGTAACTGTTTTCATGATGAATATGACCAAATATAACCATATTTAGCCAAGATTTGTCATCCCAAGAACATGCCATGCTGTGAATTAAACCAATTCACCAACAGCGGAAAAAAGCCCACAGCTCTACGCTGAAAAATGCTAATGAAGATTTCCACACCTCCTCTATTGGTTTTACACCAAACCAATTCCAGACAATGTTTGCTTTGGGCCAGCTTATCACCCAATTGCGACAATTATTCTTGATTTACTTTTAATTTATTGTTTTTGGCTCAAGTTCCAATGCATGTGTAATTGCAAGGCATTTAATTTCAGGGCATTCTTTGTTTGAGTGTTTCCGCCATAGTAGCTTTGCGGGCAGGTAAACTTTCAACAGGTAAGGGTCACTTGCAGTGACCTGTTCCGTCTGCAAAGCTTATACTATATAAATACGCTGAAGGGGAGTTATAAATAGGCCTGCAATGGACGAGATGTAGGAGGCAGCGTACTGGTAGTGAGGTACTCAATGTACAAGTTTGTTGTCTGGATAAACCGATTTGAGTTAATGATTATACCTATTGTCTACAGTAATTAACAATTACCTAATTTTGACCTTTGAGCTAGAATGCACAAAGTTTTGTTTGATTAATATTAGTAATACTTAGCCAGTACTTTGTTACCTACAATCCTCGCAAAAAGTCTTGGAACACCTGTGTTTATTTTAAGCGTAAGTGTACCCCCGCTCCCCCGTTCAATGTTGCGGCATTGGAAATCCATGTGATTTCGGTGTCGCAACATTGAATGATGGGGAGGGGGGAAGGGAAAAGTAGCCTAATGTTAACAGCTATTCAATGGACTTATTGATTTAGTTTTGCAGTTGTGTGCACTAAAGTGTTCTAACAACTTTTTGCGAAGATTGTAGTTTAACGGTGAGAAGGCAATCCCCCAATTCAATTAGAAATAGCCCAGGCATGATGTAGGATGTGAATACGGGACATTGACTTTCATTTCTTTGGTCGAGTCTGTAATGAGGTGTATTTATTAAGCAAGTCACGTCCCAAGAAAGTTGATTAATGAATTTTCAAATTTAAACAATGGATAGTCATAGAGTTACACTAATGAAAGTATGATTGCGTTTCAGACACAATTAAATGAGTTTAGTTTTTGCTCAAGCTTTTCTTCAAACTTTTTTGATTTTGGTACTAAAACATTAAACCCTTTCAGCCCTGAATTTATTTTTTAGTTTAAATTTTGGGATTCAATCTGTCTATGTTTAAATGACCATAAATAACATATAATGAGAGATATGCAATAAAGCTGGTGCACAAATTATAGAGTAAAGAGTAAGCTTTAAAATGATACCAAATTTCATATGTACTGTGTCCTTCATATAGAAGATACATAAACATAAAGTTTGGGAATTCTTAAGCATTTCTTTATTTACTAGAAACGCCTAGGCGTCTTCGTGGAGTGAAAGGGTTAACCATGCTTTTCTCTTAACCCATTTGAAATATTGCGGCTGAAACATGTTCTGTTTTAGAGAGTGAAAATATGTGTAATTATGATATATGGTACCATAACTATAAATAAATTTACACAGCAAAGTATTACGTGAAATTTAAAATTACGCATGAATCAAAATGGCCGGAGTAATTCAACTGAAATTTGAAACTGAAACACGAGCCTCTTTTATTTAGTGGTCAAGAATCTTTCATATGAAAAAGAATAGTACATTAAAAAATTGAAACATGCTCCTTTGATATTTGGTTTACTAAATTACATTATAGTTTTAAAAAATTGAGTATTGCAAATTTGCAAAATTAAAATAGGGAAAGTAAAAAAAATCATGTTTTCATTGCTTTCTTTTCAAATGATTTTTCAAATTTCTTTTATTTGTAAGTTTTGATCATACATTCTTATTCTTGATGACCAGTATGAATCAAATAAGGTAAAACAATGGTAAAAAGTTCAACAAAACATCAAAAAATAAAATACTTGTGAATATAAAATGATAGAAGTACACTCTTAGAAAGCAAGGATCAAATATGAGACAAAAAGGATCAATTTTGATCCTTTTTAGGTATCAAATATGAGCTTACCCTTTAAGGATCAAACTGATCCAAAAATAAGGATCACAATTCTTGATCCGAAAAAAGGATCAAATATTTCTTATAAAAAGATCTGCCTAAAAATATCTCACTGAAGTGA
>JXSR01S027972.1:19596-38296 GCA_000969725.1 Ophiothrix spiculata | reverse complement strand
ATGAATGCGCTATGATGAATTGACAATATAGAATGCATGATAAATTTATGTTGCATTCTCATAGTCCTCAATGAATGCGCTATGATGAATTGACAATATAGTGGATGCATGATAATAAAATGCTACTATGAAATGATATTCGAAAAGATAGAGAAGATCCAATCATTCGATAATCTTGATGCAAACACAATATATTGTTTTAGTTTATAATCCTAATATATAAAAGATGAATTGAAGATTACCACATTATCAAACATTAAATCGCCTACAATGTGGTAAAATATAGTATAAAGAACTCTAGCCAGGTTTAGCTTAAATTCAACGGCATTTCCTGATGAGCAAAGCCACTGTGTTTTTTCCCCTTTTGATGGCTTATGAGAATCTTTTCATAAATATAATTGAAAATTGTGAAAGAAGTTTGTTAGAAATACATATCAACAATCCTGGTGATAACAAAAATTCCAGGTTACAATTAAACATATCTCTACACTTAAAAATTTGCAGGTAAGCTTAGCCTTTTAACCTATAGGTCCGTATGCACAAAAGAAGTTTAAGAGTTAGACCAGGTTTAAAGTTAGACCGGGTCTAAGTCAAAATTAATATCGCCATAAAAGGATCTTTGGTAGCATTTTTGAACTGCAACAACTTTCAAAATTAAAGATTCAACTTTAAATCTTATAAACAACACAAAATATGACAATATTGGTCAAGGAAAAAGCTGTGATACAAAATTTGATTTAAACCAGGTCTCAAAATTTGACTTAAACCAGGTCTAACTTTCAACCTGGTCTAACTTTTAAACCTCTTTTGAACATACCAACCTTAGTCATTAGCTTAGAATTTACACATACTGATTAAAGCATCTAACCTTTAATACTCACCTCTTCTTTCGGTAGAGATTCCAGCGCCGCCTCAGCGCTTGGATCACCCTGTGTCATTTTGGTCAGCCTCTGTAAACTTTGTGCCAAAGAGCTGCTAACATGGGCTATCTCATCCCCAAGTTTACCAGCAGCTTGTTGCTGTTGCTGCTGTTGTTGCTGTTGCTGGCCTTTAGGGCTCAAATTATGCATAGAGGAAGATTTAGCTTTATGTTCATCATAACTTGACACTGATACAGTTCTTCTCGAGTTCACAGACTGGATATATGCATCTACCGCTTCATTATCAGAATCCGCTTGATGTTTCCTCCAGCTATTGCTTTTGCGAGTATTCACAGGAGCAGAGCCATCATTAGAACTAATAGAACTTCTTCTTGAATTGGAAGGTTGTTTTGAAGCTGCAATTTTGGATTTGATTCTGGAGCTTGTTTCTCCAGCGTGAGAACGTCCTTCTTTATATGACTGGCTTAATCTTGAGTTTCTTGTAAAATGTGAACTTGAACTGTCTGAAACACTGCCCTTCGACGATGTGCTGGCACTGGGGCGAGCTCGACTGTAGTCTACTTTTGATTGCACAGGTTTAGATGAGCTAGTCTTAGAGCTACTCTTTTTAGCATCTCTCGATGCGCCATACTTCTTTAAACTTGTCGTCTTTGAACTACTTAAATCTGAAATACTCGAAGTAGGACTAACATCACTTTGATCTTTCTCGTCTTTTTCACCAAAACGTGATTTGCGTAACATTGTGCTGCGTGTTTGCCTCGGTTTACTTAAGTCTGCTTTAGGTTTAGGTTTTGCCTCTTTCTTACTGTCTTTTTTATTTGAGGAAGACAATACAGGGGTCTTACGACCACCAATGCGTCCAGCAGGAAGAGAAGCAGTCATCATGGTATTCCTTTGGAATGCAGAGTTCTCAGTATCACTTTGATTATCTGACATTTGTGACGATTCCTTATCCGATGTTGTAACACTTCGTTTATGCTTATTAGGTTGAGCTAACCTAGACCATAAAGTGCCTCTACCTTTAGCAGCTTTACCTTTAGGATCAGACTGCTCAGGTTGGGGTTCTTTTTTAGTAGGAATACTTGTCCTATTTTGTATATTTCCAGTTGACCCACGTTTTGCATATATTCCTTTGCCTACACTCCCAACATGACTAGCTGATTCTAAATCTGTATCCACATCGGCATCAAAGTCTCTATGGGATAAAGCCTCGGATAAATCCGGTTCAGGTGACGGGCTTTCGCAAGATTTAGATTTCATTTTAAGTTCCAAATTTTTCATATATGTTTCAGTATCCTTAAGCAACATTTCAGTATCTTCTCCTTCCTGTTCCCAAGAATTGCGAGGTTCCATCGGAGGCCTTGGTTGACGTAAACCAGAAGCCATTGGATTCTGACGGGGAGTGTAACTTATTCGTCCATTTCTGGGCGATACATGATTGTCTCTAACAGGTTCCTCATCCACATCTTCATTCCTGGTGCTATGGAAGGCACTACTCTGGGTTGCATGAAGTCCATTGTGTCTAGAAGAATCACCTTGTTCTTGACGTTCTACTGGTGTGCTTGGAAGCATTCTTCTACCTTTACCCGAACGCCGATTAGCTGCTGATTTCACAGGAGACGATAACTCTTCCTCTGGTGTACTAGGGTCTGTAAAACAAGAAAAGAATGTATTACATGTGGCATCACCTACTGTATCCACTTGTGCTCTATTTGCCTTTTGACAAACCCATTAAAATCCTCCCTTGCAAAAACTTGACAAATCATCATACTCTTAGACCGAAACACAATCAAAGTATTTTAAGCATTTTTGGCACCATGGTATGAAACAACTCTATGATATTAAAAGCGATATACATTCAAAAGATGAATAGTTGAATTGCAATCTGTTTACATAATTAAGTTTCTTGAATTTTCTCCAAAAAATTCATCATTCTAAATCAAAATACAATAATTTCAGCCCATATTTTGAGATTTCGTTATCAATCACGCACGGTCTATTTTGATGCGTCCAATGCACGAGGCCCGTAGGGGCCCAGTGATTTGGACAGCAATCAAAATTTGCCGCAAGTGCATTGATTTTGTCTCATTTTACGAGTATTATGAAATGCAAATTTCTTAATCTAATTCATACACGACAAAAAAATAATATTATCTTTTGTGAAAAAAATAAGGCCTTTAATATGACCATCAAATCCAAAACCTCTCTAAACTAAATAAATAATCACCCGACAAAAACAATGAAACATTGATACGCACTAAGCGCCCGCCACGCAAACCGGAAAGCAACAAGCGCAGTGCATAGTGAAGATCTACTGCACTCCACATACTTTATATTCTTGCGTTCTGATTGGCTAGGTGACACACAGAGTGTATGAATACACAATAAAACATTTAATCAATTACAAGAGTTAATCTTAAATAGTCCAAATATCACACTAACATGCTAACTGAAGATGTTTCGTCAGCTAGTGACTAGCAGATGAGTTCCTCTAACGTAATGCTAAAAATACTGTAAACAAAGTTACTAGTTGATACTTCAAAAGCATCACCAAACATCTGATTGATATTTCCACCAAACCCGTACATGGTAGTTCATAATCCTATTAATTCAACATCTATATCAATCACAGTGATTTTTGAAATGTTGTTCCAGCTAATAATTAGTTTGATCATCAGTGTGATATGTAATTGCTGACTTATTCAGTACCAATAGCATGCATTTAATTCAAAATCTTAAAAGTTGCTTACCATTTTTAATGACTGTTGAATTTGATGGTGTTGTTCCTGAGCTGTCCTCCACTAATTCCTCACCATCTTGTGTCTGTAGCACGCCTGCATCCTGAGCACACTGATCAACAAATACAGAATCTTGAGTCTTCCCATGACCCTGTATCAAAATACCAAGATGGAAATAAAGGATTATAATCAGGGATGTGATTGGCGTTTTGAATAAATTCAGGCTGGTGTGAAAATTCAAGAAAACAGCTTAGTATTGTGTGAAAATGTCCCAAATCAGGCAGGAGATGGATTAAATTATGGAAAAAAATCCTGAAGAACCACACCCCTGATATAACAAGACATGTTCTGCATTAGCTAATCTTTAACCTAAAAACTGCACACAAAGATATATTCAAAGAGATGATGGTCTTTTACAAAGTCAAGTAAACATGTTTTATAAATAACTACCCTTAAGTCACATCCAGAACCAAAGCTTCAAGAAATTAGGAACATCATTACAAGAACTTCCTCAGAGACAAACAAGTCAAATCAGGCATAGTACTTTTGATCTTTACAAATGAATAGATATCAAAGTGTTTACAATATTAGACAATTTGTTCCAATATCTAATTTTTATGATCCCATGACACAATAACATCATTCCTGCCAATGCACATAACACCAATAAAATCACCCAAAACTCCATATACAAGAAATTTATGCTCCATTTACTCTCAGCAAACTTGTTCAGCCTTGAACAAAATAATAGTTCAGTGTCATTTGAGTGTTTGAAAATGAATTCAATGGATGTTTGGATGTAATTGTGCAAATAGAAAACACACCCATCTTATGACCTGTGATACTTGGAGGGAAATAACAAGTTATATTGCATTTCTTCTCAACAAATTTAATTAAATAAATAACAAAAGTATGTCAGTAATAATGCATACACTGTAGTAAGCTTTAGAAAAGTACTTTTAACTTGGGAATATGGCTCCTGGCAAAGTTTGTTTCTACAAAAACAAGTAAACATAACAAAATAACAAATAATTTAGCTTGGAAAAAGAATTTTTAGTAAATATTTCCAAGTAACAGGCATCCTTTCAAGGCCAAATTGTAACATATGTAGTACTATATTAATTACAAAATTTTCATTTTGGTAAAAACCCTATTATGTACTGAAATAACCTAAATTATTTATTGATATTGAAATCTAGCAGAGAACAATGAAGAATATATACATAATAAACAACTTATCATGCTGAATTCTACTAGCAATCCTCGATTTAATCTGGCTAAACAATCAGTAATCCCCGTCATTCATATTTAAAGCTTTAAGGAATGACCCCCATTTCCAGTGACTATGACCACAAATATGAAACATATCCTCTACTCTACTAGCAACTCCGGTCAAAGACTCTTTATGTGTGACTAAGAATTCCTCAAAGAGATGTTTGACCTATAATGGTCTTGCATGTAACCTTATATGTATGAAGTAAGCTGAAGGTGTCTATGCAGGGAGCAAAACATTTTTCTGTGTTTATACCACTTTCTAGCTCACAACAGTGGTACAAAAACATTCCTATATTGTATCAAAAATGAATACTTCAATGGGGGAAGCAGGTGGGACACTGATAGTTCCCACATCTTGAATTAATGGGTTCAATTTCTAGGTAGACTTCAGTATGAACTATGTACAAATGATTTCATAATCTAATTTTTCTAATCCAGTTTTACTCCTGTATCTAAATCTGACAAATCAAGGGTTGGGCAACACAAGGCCGTATCTTCTGGGGACTGTTGATATATAGATATGGCCTTAGGGAGCTCAACTCTTGAAATGTATCTAACCAACTGAAACAGTGACAGACAATGATAGGTCACTCTCTAAAGGGAAAAGGAATGACCAGATCCGCAAGTCATTGAAGCACCAATTTCTTGATTATTACACACAATATTTAAGAACACACTCAACTTTAAATGTAAATATACAGTTATCCCAAAACAAAAATGTTAGAAATGAATCAGTTATTTTAAGATTTAATACATGTTTCGTCCTAACTTATGATAGAGGAGACAAACTGGAAAAAAGGGGAAACCTTTGACGTGTGGTTTGTGATACGAGCGCAGAGTGGCATAACCAAATTGACCACAGGAGCTTTGTGATCAAATGCCCAGATATTTATCACCTAAGCAATCAGTCAATCCCATCTTCTCCTTGCATGTTACCTATACAACATGTGGTATTTTTCGGGCTACATTAATTTTCAATTCTCATACAATTTGAGTAGCATGAATATACAAATGTATATATATACAGCACACATAAAAAAAATTCATGAGCTCAAAAAATAAAAGTGCACAAAATGATTCAAAATCAGCCATGCGCAAAAATTACCGAGCACATAAATTGTTCACATTACGCTAGGGCCTAAGCTAAATTCCCCTAGTAATCAAGATATACCTTTCTATGATGTCCAGCATGTTCAACAGGCATATAATCTCTTGGTATCGCTTCCTCAATAAGTTCCTCATCACTAAGATCCTTATCAGTATCTTCCTCACTACCTCTTTCTAATCTTTCTAACTCATCCAAATCACCGTTAATACCAAACACTTCATCAATACGATTCCTAGCCTCTACCACATCCTGGGATTCGCTTTCTATTGTATATGTTCCAGCTTCGCTGACATTGTCCCCATCACCATTCATGTCTTCTGATGATGGTTGCCGCTGTTTGGAGCTCTTTGTGGCCGACTTGTTTGCCTTGTTTCTGTTAGCTGGTGTTTCATTGGATCCGCTTCTCCTTCGGCCTGTAACAAAAAACAAAATTGCCAAAGAGATTCAAACAAATATTTCTTATTTCATCAATAGTGCCAAATGTGGCACTTTGACGTACCGTAAACTGGGGTGACTTTGAACGTCGCGATGACTTTGAACAAAGATTTGACAAGGTGTTTCTTGAACGACTCATCTCGTCTGATAGTGGTTTGTAACAGACTTCAACTACCAACAATTGATGGATGAAATCCTTTATAAACCACCATCAGACAAGATGTGTGTTTTGCAAAACCCCTTGTCAAAGTGTTGTTCAAAGCCACCCCTGCATTCACAATCACCCCAGTCAACTGTATAGTGATTAGTGCTTTTAAACACCAAAACAAATAATACAAAGGAAATACACAGGTGGAGATTTCACTTGTTACTTTATCATACATTTTTCTCATTTATGTGGTGCACACTGTATGAAAAAGTTGAGAAATCCTGGTCTAAAATGAAAAAAGACAATGAAACACAACCTACCTAGTTTCCAAATGTACATGACATTTCCATCAAAGTATCAAAACTGATTCTAAGTTGACAACAGTCACATTGGCACAGCTGTTCCCTTCAAATTGTTTCCAAACATCACATGAGATCACATGATGCATGTTGCAGGAACGTGTGAACACCTTGCATCTGATACTCATCTCTACACTACACACATACTTGTACGAGGGGTGTTCAAAAAGTTTGTGGCCTGAGGTTTGAAGGAGATATGCTTTTGATACACCATTCTTCAACAAAATCTCATAGTGCCAAGTTGGTTGACGACAATGCACATGTATTTCATTTTGCACCCTGTATAAGTTTTACCCACCCTTATAATTATGTTTTTTAGCAAATATTAAAATTTTAAAAATAAGCTGTCCAGCAATATAAACTTTGTTGGTCTTAACTTAACATATTAAAAGTTACAATCCGTTGAATGTAAAGAGGCATGGTTTTTCCAATGCATGTTTTAATGTGAAAAACAAAATTGGACCAGTTTGTGACTTATATACTAATATGCTATGCAGTTCAACTTAATTGATGAATATTTGGGAGGTTTTAGTTAAATATCTGCTCAGGTTTTATTTTACAGAAATTTAAAACTTGCCAGTTAGCAGTTTCTAAAGTTTTAAATAAGCAATGAAAATCACTAAAATATAACTATTATGATATGAGGAACTCCAGTATCCATCTCCTCACTGACATTTTTGAAATGTGGGGCCCAGTTTTTCATGCTTTTTGACGGACTTATCTCTTGTAAGTGTTGACACCTTATCTTTGCTCTAATTCATTGGCCGTGGTGCCTTGAAGAGAGATTTTAAGGTTACCGCACATCCATTAAAGATGCATTTTGCTTCTTGAAATTTTCGAATAAAACAATCAAACTCTCAGAACTTCAAACTGGCAAGTTTTAAGTTTCTATAAAATAAAAACTAAAGCAGATATTTACTTGAAACTTTCCAAATATCCATCAATTAAGATAAACTACAAAGCACATTTATTAGATATCTTAACCCCTTCATCCTCAGATCACAAATTTATTGAACACCCCTCGTAACACACACACACACACACAAAGCATGGGGAAGTTAACAATGACTCATTTCCCTTATTCAAATTAATTCTTACCCCTACATGTCAAGCAAACTTGCTAAGGGACTTGACAGTTTGAGTACATTTCCCACAAGTCATTTAATGGGGTAGTCTTGTGGAAATCTGGGTATTTGGTCCCTTCCTTATCAACCAAAATGTTAGTCATATGCTTACTGTAAACAATTTAATTTATATATTTATTATTTATACTTATTTTTATGTTCATTTCCATTTTATCTGCGTGCAGGGATCGGCTGTTTTAATGGGTACTATGAATTCACAATCTCATTCTCATTATTTATTTCTCTCATAACTTCAATTAATACATACAATAATTTTTGTTTGAATTGGATTCTCAAATCAGTAAATTTAAAGGTCAAATTGATAATAAAATTGTGAATCATTAAATATTTTCCATTTGCAGCCTGAATCATTTAGGTCTAACTGATCATAAGAGATTTCCTAGTCTATCCTCAGAAAAAGAGGGGTGAAAAAAGAACCCCAAACCTCTTGCTTCCCACTCCGTGTAAACCATTAGCAGGTCACTGAATTATAAAATTATACTGGCAACACCTAAACACACAGCTCTCATGAGCTCCTGCCGAATTGCTGCCTGTGCAGCAGTTTGGTCACCATTATTTCAATAATGACATTCCGTAAGATTATGATCAAATAGGGTTAACTTTTTCATCAAGTCTATTTATGAAAACACTTAAAAAAGTCAAGAAAATGTATTAAGTCTGAATGGTTATATGAAGAACCAGTTGAAGCAAATAAAACTTCTGACTATTAAAACTTCGTATCTAAATTAATCTTTATCATATCATCTAATGAATTATATAGTAAATACATCCAATTATCACCTCAAATTAATGGCTAGACTATTCCAATCTCCTGCCATCTGATGAGTGCCTCAGAGGCAAGGTACTTGGTCAATATTAAGAGACATGCAGGATCAGTTTCAGTTGTCAAATAAATATACAATGTTACAGTTGCTAATCATTGGTTTGCCACATGTTATGTTGCTGGTTACGAGTGACTAGAGTCTGTTTGGAAGTTAAGAGTTTCCTTATCATCCTAATCCTATAAGCAGCAACATTTTGTATGCACCAGAGTCTGCTTATGGTTTATTCAGAGTCATCGTTGTCCATCTCACAACGTCGATTGATGCGTAGTCTTTTGGTATAATTACGCACGGAGCGTGTGGAAGCAATGGGCACCACTTGGGAATGTTGTGAGAGAATAAACGTCAAGTGATGCCTATTGAATAAACAATTACCATATTCACAAGAAATATGTTTAGTGCATTGCTTGCACATTTACTTCTGGGATACTTACCATGTTTCTTATCTTGATTAGGACTTGGTGAATGTACTGGAGACTGTAAGAGAAATACAAGTCATTATCTGTTATTCAAATAATAAATATCAAATGTTCAATTATGACATTAAGAAATATTAGTGAAACTACAAAAAAATATAATATTAAACTTTGAAAGGCTTGATTTACTTGCTGTTGTCCCAATCCTTTCCAATTGTCTGCCGTACACTACGACATGAATACTTTTTGTTTTGGCATCAAAATCTGGAATATAACCTCGGGGAAAAAGTTCTTGAATAGTGCAAAAAGGGGCATCTAGCAAGATATCTTAAGCGAACATTTTGGTTTTATTTCAGCAGTCACAATATAGGGAAGATTTTTGCTAAGAGAAAAGACCACCAGACTGGAAAAGGTCAACCTACATAGCTAACTTGTAAAATACAGAAATCAGTTTGAAACCTTACTGCAAAGGGAATTGTGACTCTCTTTCTATCAATTCTATTTAAGTTATTTTAAAACCCTTTGTTGCTTTTAATGCAAAAATATTTTGAAGACACTGTAGTAACATATGACATGAATACTAGAATAGTCTCAGAATCAGATGTTATATTTCTTTAAATAGAACCTGAAATGTTATCTTGCATAAACACATGCTTTAATGTTTAAAGTCAAAGCCAAAAATAAAAACAATGGTAAACAAGATTGTTTACATGGCTCTATTAGTCACTGTCAAAAGTTGAATTTGAATGTCCAATTATCGAGCTCAAAGCTTACAAAAACACTACTGAGTTGACAAATGTAAATCATTAAAATAAGTTATAGAGGAATAGAGGATGATGCATCCTTTAGACTCTCATGTAAAATAAAAGGCTATAGAATCCCAGGGAGGGGGGCACTGTCATTACAAGGTGGACACCTTTCTTGTACACAAAACAAGTAAAAAGGGTAGTTTTTACAAATGTGTGATATACTTGAGTACATTGCAAAGTCTATCCAAAATTGCTTAAAAATAGTAACTAGGGTATTGTTTACTAGCTTGGTGCTTGTAAAGGGTATTGAAATAAAAGTTTTCCTAAAATACTATTTTCAATCACAAAAGGAAATTGGCTGATATGATAACTTTAAGTTTTATTTAACTCTGTTGGTGGTGTTATGAGTAAATGTGTGAATTGTTTAAAGGGCAATATATAGCCAAGAAGTCAAGAACATCTTAAGGAAAACATTAATGAAGGCTTACTTGAAAAGGGCATGTTTTCAGATTTGATTTGAGCTTAATTGTTTAGGGTGGGGGAAAACACAAGAAAACAATTATTTAGGGTATTATATGAACAAAGGATAATTACTTGTTTATGGTCCATTTTGAAAGGCCATGCATGAGCATAGTGTTGCCTTTGCAATGACAGTGGCCCCCATGGGTATACAATTAAGTATATCAATACAGAAATGAGCAGGACATGAGTCTGCACCATAACATAATGACTGCCACCTGACATTACAAATACTTACTCTATCATGGAAGCTGTCAGGGTCATCAACCTTCTTGCTCATTCTCTCAGCTTTTAATTCCTCCACAATTCGTTTGTTCTCATTAATCTTATTCTTAACAGTCACTGGCACAAAATCTTGTAAGCACTCCTTCTTCGACATCTTAGGTGATTCCTCTTTAGGATTAAACTCTATAGTGAAACCGACATGATGATCACTAGTTTTCACCAGCGTGAGTTCTGTATTTTCAGGCAGTTCATGCTCTCTCTTCGGAGTAGTGGGTTTAATATCCGTTCGTTTGGTGTATATGTGTACGGGTATATCTCTTGTTTTGTTGTCACCAATAGCCAGTTTGGTTGGTCTTTCTGTGTGTACAGGCTCTTGGTTATTCCTTTTATCTGCTAGGCAAACAGGTTTGTAAGGATTAAGCATAGTGTAAACACAAGATATGTAAGCATGGTTATGGTTAGTAATTAATAGTCATTCAGCACTTAATTAAAATCAATTTTGACACTTATTCAATTTTTGCTGGGAAAGTCAACACAAAGTTGTGAATATCTATCACATTTTGTATTGGTTTTGCATAGAAATTTGATTACATCAAGCTTGGTGCATACATAACAGATACAGAGATCTTTACAAAATGTTCAAGGGAAAACAAAGATATGACAATGAACATGTATACTCTCATTCATCTGGGTTGGTAAAAAATAATTATAATTTTAATCTTGACAACCAGAAAACTCAGTGAGTATATTTTTCTGGTTGTCAAGATTGAATTTATAATTATTTAAAGATATGACAAATTTCACTAATAAAGAGAAGTGCACAGCAAGCAGGTACCGGTATATAAAAGGTATTGGTGTTTGAGTCATGCAATAAAGTTATAAAGGGTTTATAAAACAAATGTAAAAGATAAAATAAAGAAGCAAAAATATCAAAAACGGGACACGGCAAAGTGTTATTCATTATCATACAAATAATGAATGTTATGAATACAATGGTAAGAATATTTTCATGAGATGAAAAATGAAACGGTCCTTTTTATGAGGTTGGAACATTGATTTTTCATCAAATGAAAGAAAAAAAAATCCGGAAAAATTCTTTCCATTGCATGAATTGAAACAGTTATTGTTTTATATGGCTCATATAATGATTATTGTCATTTGGTGCATTTCACTAATACTTAAATATTCATACAGATATTAGACCAAGTAAGGTATAGATAAATGGAAGAATAATCTTGCTTCAAAGTGATCAATGCAGCTACATCATTTATAATTTAAATATTAGAAGATCAGACATGTTAGAAGTTTCAAATGATTGTTATGCTAAAAAAAATTTAAAAAAAATTCCATTGGCTAAAAGATACAGAAGAAAATTTGATTAAAAACTCCCAAAATGTTAAAACAACATTCATCAAAAACCTCAATATCAAATATGAATAATAAATATAAATTTTTTATTTTTCCCTACATTGGTGGAGCGCAAATTGAAAATTATACATGCATTTATGCCCATGAGTAAAAACAGCTTAAAGAATATCTGTTAAAGTCTTCCCCATAATTTCTAGGAAAAAATCGATCACATGACCAGGTATTGCAGGATACCAGTCATGTTTGTAAATAATAAAACCCTGTTCTATGGATATTCATTTACAGTCCGAAGAATTGTGACAGGGGGTTAATCAATCAAATGACAAGAATCTTTGTACGAGTTATATAAAACAATGATACGTCTGATTTACTGGAACTAGAACCATTTTGGTCATTCAAACATATCTTCTTTCAAGATGTACAGCAGTCAAAACAAATCAATCTTAAAATCTAGATGCAATTATGACTAAAAGTGCATTATGCTGACTTTTTCCCCCAAAAAAGTGTCATTCCAGTATATCAAACTTAAAGAGTATTACATGAATACAACAGAAAAGCTAGAACAAACCTTTAGTGGGTGTAGCATCATATGTACCACTACGACACCTGAATCCTTCGTCCTCTTCCATGTCAGGTTCGCCCCACCATTCAGGCTGCCCATAGAGAGGTGAGCCCCGTGGGGAAGGAATCATATCTAACACAGACATAACAGAGGATAGATAGATAGGTACAGAGCAAAATGATACACACTGTGGAACCAATGGGGTTACAGGTTCTGCATGCTCATACAGATCCAGCAACAACTCTTGACTACGTAAAACAAAAGCTATTCTAAAAGTCAAAAAGTGTGAATAGACATGCATGAATAAGGTAGTTGGTTTGCACACCACTGGAATATATACGGAATTCTATCTCAGCTACTTGCTAGAATTTATTCAAACAAACTTGTCTAAATACACAGACAAATGCCTGTCAAGCTTTTCACATTCCCAATAAATTCTTAAAACAAAATCTTTGTCATGCAGCAGAAACAAATTCTTAAACATAACAAAAATCTTTTAATCAGATTTCTCCTTTGTTTACTGCATATGTATTGGATGTACAATACATGAGTGTTTCTATATTAAATATGAAAATCACTTTTCACAATAAATCACAATTTTGTACACCAATGGTGTGACTCATTTTCAGAACTTTGCACCCACAAGGGAAGTAGCTAATCACATACACCCACTGTACACAATATCACGTTAATTGACTTGGCTCTTTTTGTCAGATCTAAAAATCTGTGCAATAACATAATTAATTACATTAAATTTATGTACTTCTGAACAATCATTCTTATAAAGGAATTTAGGAAATTTGTCATCACAACTGTTCCAATATTTGATTGCAATCTTAATCAAAAGGTTATGATTTTATAGACTTTGGTCGAGACTTGCACTTTTTCAATATTTGAGTGTTAAAACAACTGAAATTTATCATTCCTGAATCAATTTATCTATCACAAAAGCAAATTTGTTCTTTATAAATCAATTTGTTTTCTTTCTATTAACAATTCAGAAATCCTATTCTAACTTTAGAAGTTATGACATGAACCTAGTTCTACAGTTTGGGAAATGATCAGAAGATTACAATTTGCAATGATACAGATTAAACATACGGTTGTCAATATAAATTCAAAATTTTGTTTGTAAACCTTATGCTACCTTTTCAAATAATCATGGCAATGGTCTAAATGTTTTGGCAATTGTACATTATAGATTTTCATTGAAAATGGGTATGTTGCCTATGGCAACAACAACAGATTGTGTCGCAAAAGTGAATTAAGTATTCAAAACATTTCTGACATTGACAAATTGGGAAAAAGTTGAAGACCAGGGCCCATATTCATGAAACACCGCTAACTCTAGTTGGCTGCTAACTCTTTGTCTACCTGTCAAATTTTGACAGGTATACAATAGGTTAGCAGCCAACTAGAGTTAGTGGTGTTTCATGAATATGGGCCCAGAAGTCTAAAATCATAGGACATTGGCATTTTTTATGTGTATGTATCTTTAAATCTGGCACCAATGATCCCCTAGTAAACCTTAATAGATCCTAGTCACATAGGGTTCATATCAGACTGGTTCATGTGTGTGTTTGAGACTAGCAATGATTTATTAAGATTGATTAAGACCAAATCACTATGTATTAATTTATTTTTTGATTTTAATCTTTCATGATTTTGGTATTATTTTGAGCTAATTTTGTTGCTACCACATGGACAAATTTTGAACATCAGTTCATTTGAATATTCAGCAGGATTGGGTACATTGGTATGATTCAAAAAATATGGACTAATTTATTTCCCTGTGTGGTCATGTTGGTATATGTGCATTAACTGGCTGCTCACGGTATCCTTCAAGGTTTATAGAGTATATGCACGGAAAGATCGGGGGAAAGATATCTTTTCTGTGTGAAATTTATTAGGGAGACAGTTCCCTTCAGTGTAGAATCAGGCTTTGTTGTTTATATCTTTAAACTATATGGGCATGCACAAACACTGATGATTTTAAAATGACCAAGATTCTGTCATTTTCACTAACATGCATTGGGGGAATACCTACACATACAAATAGCTCAGAAGCCATTAAGGTGCAGTATTGTATCTATTGGCAGAATTGTGATGTTTTTGAAAAAATGAATGGAAAATTGGCATTGACACAATCCTGCACCCAACTCTCAGCAGCAAGCTATATATCAAAAGGAATTTCTTGTTATCAAAAGCTTTACGTAGTAGTTCATACAATCCTGTGGCTATAGCATAACCAAAGATTTCATTGGTTATCTTTTCATTTTAGCCACTAACAACCCATTACAACAATTGCACACATGTGTCTGCCACTGATGCATTAAACAAACTACATAAAACTCTTGAAAGCCACTTAAATGCACTTCTAATAGCTATCACATCTAGAGGAAATACCATCACCAACATCAAACTTTCAGACATAAATTAGCAAATGTGCATATATTTTATGAAAATAACAAAAATCACTTGCAGAAACTGATTGTTCACTGACATCACATGAAACATCATCAGTTTAACACCCTTTTGAAGATTTGACCTTCCTACAAATCATGAAAATCTGAATGTAGCCAAAACATATAGCAAACAAACATATCACTGCGCGCAACATAAAAGCACTATCTTTTAACGTGAATGCCAAGTCATACTTCAAAATCAATGTGCGCACAGTACATTTATGTTACCATTGCCCAGTCGCACATGCTCAGCTCTGATCTGGGCTTAATTATGGGAGTACAAATTATGCACCCTGTAGATTATTTTGTAGGAAATTTAATGACTTCATAGTGTTAAATGATCTGTCTGGTGATCAACTCTCAACTGTGTTGATCAGTCATCATGTATGCCCTCATTACGAGAGATGGAAGTCATGCTAGTTACATTCATAGATGGGGTAGAATACCCTATTTTTACGATACTGACTGTGATTGCATGTACAGGTATGACTCTTCTGTACATGTGACCATTTAGTTTATATCCCCTTATGGAGCGTTCAGAGTCCAGCGATTTCATCACTGCAACATTTCTCCTTACGCAGTCTTCTCGTAGCACATGTAAAGACTGCGTATCGAGTGATGTACCATTAGAAGGACGACGATCTCTCATGAAATATTTACCCAACTTTATATACTTCATACCTGGCTTGCAATTAGCCATTGTAGAGAATATGTAATGTCCTACTTATGGTGCATTCATAGTCCAACGATTTCACAACGATTTCATCGCACGACGTATGTCGATACGCAGTCTTCAAACGCGCTGCGCATATTGCGCTATAACTCTTGAAGACTGCGTATCGGTAGACGTCGTGCGATGAAATCGTTGTGAAATCGTTGGACTATGAACGCACCATGACTCGATCACACTCTTCTCAGTTGTTGTTAACCCACACACAGTTTGTATCAGTTTAATTGTGGATTACAGTAGAAATAGCGTGAGCCAGTAAGTTGGCAACTATCATTTGGATGCTACGCTATCCAAACTTCAATACTTTAATTAATAAGTTGATTACCCTTTGTTACTTGTGTGACAGCCAGATCTATGAAAACAAATGTATGACACACCTCCACTATTAATGGTATTTTCAAAACAGATAAAATGAATTTATACTTGATGCAAATGCACAATGCAAACACACAGAGCATGGGTAATGTCAATCTTAGATCTGTTTTTCACCTGTTCCTTCATGGACTTTTTGCGCTAGCGATTTCCTACCATCTGATTTTATGCAAAACTCAATACTTTGTGGCGTTTTACACACTTCACAATAATTGGTCTAAGACTGATCATTAGCAAGTATGTAACTGCAACTGCTACAGCGTAAGTGTTACGTAAAGCTGAGGTAGGGAATCTTCAGGGCAAAAAAGCCCATCTATAAAAGATGAGTGAAAAACAACTCTTGAGATAAGATTTTATATTGCATATTGAGCTCAACAAATTCATGCTTCGTGCATTTGTGGGTCAAGTATAAATTCAGTTCTTAGGGCAAAATGCATAGAGCCTGGTGACTAACCTGGTCTTTGTCTATGCCTACTGTGACCATTATCTGTAGGCCTAGCCTGGTCTGCACTCAGATGCCGTCTTCCTCCGCTCGATCTGTCAAGGAATGCCTGAAATTTAGCAAGGAAAAAATTGGTTAATACTTTTCAAAATGTTGAAGTTAAAACAAGAACATTTCACTTCATGCATTACAGCATGCTTATATAAAATTCAAGCATATGGCATAACTGAAATCCTGGATAAGATGTAACCACAAAAACTGAAAACAATAACGAATGCAAAATTCTTTTATTTTCCGAAACGAAAGTCAACTTATAATAAGAATTTAATCAACAATAGAAAAAATTCATAGCAAATAATTTTATAAATATACAAATTTGGGAATTAAACACAAAGTCATCAAAAAGAGATATCAACTAAACAAAACAAATTTATATTTTTAAAGTTGAACATATGGAAACAATCTACAGTACCAGTACAAACTGATCATCACTTTAAAAGCCAGCAAATTTTAAATATGCAAGATGGCATATTACACATAATACAGTTGATTATTTACAACATCTATCAGCATGCTGATGTGACGTGGTATTAGAAACATTCTTAGGCATCAAAAGATGGGGGGGGGGTGAACTGCATTATCACACCATGCCAGGCAGTCAGGCAGGCAGGCAGGCTGGCAGGCAAGATATTGTGCACTCACTTCTTCAGCCTCAGTGGCATCACCACCAACAAGTTCCTGTCAATATAATGTGTTAATAAACTCGCTAATTAGTTAATAGATTAAGTAGGCCATGTCAATTACGATGTAACAAGGAAACCTTATCATAACATAAGAGTAGGGAAAATGTGCTTTATTTATACACCAAAGTGCACATCACTGTTATTACACCAAGCCACTGGTTACATTATAATATTAAACATGTGCAACACCTGATATTAAATGGTTACTGGTCTTCCAGTGAGTAGTAAAAGTATACTATATTATCGTAGATATCCTTTAAAGGCACATAGGAGAAAATTGTATCTGCAGATTATTTACATGTTACAGATGGTGAACTTTCTCAATGCCCCTTTAATAAATCTACTTTGTAAGTTCACAAGGTAACATTTATGTGCAAATGAATATAATTTCCTTCATTTGATCAAGACATGAAAGAAATATTAACACCTGTATTGTCGTCATGTAGGGCAGGTACTAATGTGTCCTTGATAAGGAGCTGAACCTGGCATCTCTCAACCATCGTTCTTGTTACAAATGTGAGGAGTACACTTCAAGTCAATTTCAACAAATGTGGGAGTAATACCTTTAGTCAATGTCATCTACCCTGGTAAAAATTGAGTACATAATTCTGGCACAACATTCCTGAGCTGCACATTTGGAACATCATTCTAGTACATTTTAGTACAATTTTGTACTAGAATTGTACTAAAACTGTACTAAAATTGTGTTCCATATTTGCAGCTCAGGAATGTTGTACTAGAATTATGTACTCAACTTTTTTCAGGGTAATCGTGATAGCTTAGATGGCTCTAAATTGCAAATAGAGACTAAAATTATCTAATAACATTCCTCATTCAATCTTGTTCAAAACCAATCGCTATGATACACCTGTACAATCATGTAGGGCAGGTACTCATGGTTATTGTTATAAATTCATCTTAAAAGCTATTTCAAATCCAATCCAATCATCATATAAATGAACAAATTATCTTTAAGTTATCAAATATTACAAAAAAAAAACAAGTAGTTTCTTGCCAAGTTAGTCCCTGATCAGGAATATTTATAACTGGCAAGTTTCTAGAGCAACTTTGGCATCATTAGTTCATGGTGCAATGTGCTATTAGTACATATGTGACGCGTTACATCAAAAGGTACAAGTTGTCTACCTTTGACAAAATTGAGATTTCTGTGTTACTTTAAAGAGAATAAATTAAGCTTT
>JXSR01S027972.1:0-14069 GCA_000969725.1 Ophiothrix spiculata | reverse complement strand
TTTCCTAATAAATCATTATGAGGTATAGTAAAATTTCTTGCTTTCTGGAAGAGGTCGGGTCAAAATAGATACCAATTGTAATATTTCAAATCAAAATTTGCCAAATGTTAAACCTCAATCATAGTAGTGCTATTTCTATTTCGAAATATCATTTTATCTGTTCGAAAACAGCTATTAATTTAATAAATCTTTGCAATGACGCATAATTAACATTCCATATGTTTACCAGATAATGTATCAAACAAAACAAAGATCTTTAAAGCTTTAGGCTGACAACAGAATCCTTTTCACTATCATTGCACACACAATTTCTCAGACAGACAAATCAGCTATGTTTACTCTGCTAAATCTATTTTCGAGTCTGTTTATTATGATGGTGTGCATTTCTAGTAAAATCCAGCATTACAAACCTGGAACATTACGCAGTACAATTGATAACACACATTACAAAAAAGCACTGTGCATAGTTGATTGGAAATTTTGTCGACAACTTCATATTTTCATACGGCCCGATAAAACTGTTTTTGTGGAAGCAACAGAGCTATAGTAAACAATTATTATCAATACAACGGTATTGTTGTTGGATTGAATTCGTGAACGCGAGTCTGTAGCAAATACGCAATGGTCTCTGACGCGAGCGTACATTTTCAAGGTTGTTTTGTGTGCATCTATGCTCATGACTCTGAGTAAGTGTTCACAAATTAAATCCAACAACTCAAAACTGAACATATTAAAATTGATGACAACATTTGGACAAAAAAAAGACACTTTTAAACCAATTGAATGAGATCGATGTTCACCACACACACAAAAATAAGGCTCCCAGTATCTCCTGTTAGAAAATATAATTTGCTCCTTGTGTTCAGAAATGGCGCCACTCTGCTCATTTGATATTTTCAAAATGGCATCCTCTATGAAAATCCTTGAATTTCCCCTGACAAGCTTTTTTTGAGAACCTGGAGCAAAATTGTCCCTGGATTTTACGCCACAAACTAAATGCAACTTCTGGGACAGTAATTGTCACTTTTTCTCAATGGTTGATCTCTAAAATGATTTGAAAATGTCTTCCTAACTAACTAAACGGATGGATCAAGAAATAAGGGTTATGAGTAAATAAATCTACCAATACTACCACTTGTATAATACTTTGCTAGTCTACCAATAACACCAACATATACACTACTAACAGCATACCAACCTTTTCTTCTACTGACGGCTTATTATTATTGTCAGGATCCTCAACTGTATGTTCCTTTGAAAGCACAATCATGGAAACCAAGGAACCAACATTAGCACTTACATATCTATCTAACCACTATTCTCTTGACTACATCAAAACTAATAAAACGTCTTTATCCAATGTTATCTAATCTGCTCCTTTGGGGCAATCAATAAGAGTATAGACCCAGATCAATTTACATCTCTGCAGATGAATTGTTTTGCTTTTATATGTGTACCGCCGCGGCAAAATGGTCCAGTTGTCGGCTCGTACATGTTGCTCCTTGTAGCATATCTAATGTATGGTATTTGTATACATCAGATATGCTACAATGAGCAACATGTAGGAGTTGACAACTGGACCCTTTTGCCGCGGCGGTACACATATGGCCGGAAACCCAGATCTATCAAGATCTGCAAAGGCAAAGTGTACCTCTTGCATCATGCATAAAACAATGGTAATGGTCGCTGTAGTTTTAGCGCATACTTTCTTACTTTGAAGATAGACTTGATCACACTTGTTCTCAAAACAGTTCCCAGAGATCTAGTCTTATCTGGATCTCATTTTATGCAGATCTGTATTGAGCAGAATTTGAGCTCCCATGTAGATTGACCCGTTGTGATCAAAGAGGGTAGTGGTGATGAACACTATTGGAACACAGGCCCTTAATTGAACAAAGACATCTGTGAAAATAATGACACTTTTACCATACTAGAAACATGTCATGGGATTTTAAAAACAATGTGACTAAAAATGGAATAAATTTTGATGAAAAATAAATTAAATATAAAAGAATACTAATGAAAGTTCTTAAAAAAAATCATTTTTACTAGTTTTTTACTGGCAATATCATATGCACTCTATTTATAGCACGCACTGTTTACGGTTAAAGAATAATATGACTTATTCCTGGTTTATAAATCAATTTAAATACTAGTAGGCCTATATGCAATGCATGACATCTATTATAATTCCTCAGTATTGCACAAGTAAATTAAAACCCATAAAATATTTATATCCCAGTTATTTGTGATTTTTATCAGCATAGCAATCATTATGCTATACTCAACAGACTAATATTCCAAATGCCAACATAGCATTCTAAACCATACCAGCATGTATAGTATGTGTATATCCTGATACTGCAGTATGATCTTATCATGATTGCCTTTGGTATCCAAAGGGTCACTCACAAATCTAACAATATGTAATATATTTATAATACGTAGACAAAATATTTCAAGTACTCATTTAATGCAAAAATATCCCATATAACTGGTTGATCGACAATATAATATGCGTGCAATTCTAGCCCTAAACCATTGATTCATAAACTATGGGGGATAACTCTATTGGGAGTCAGAATTGTTCAAATGTGGACTTGCAGAGCTTACCAAAACAAGACAAAACAGTGATAAAATTAATGATTTCTGATCCAATTTATGCTATAACTAGCCAAATGAACAAAAATTGAAAATATCATGCCTTTTGTTGGTTTTATAGGATTTTGTTAATTCCAAAATATGTCCTCTCAACAGCAAAACCCTAGCTATATACTGGTAGCAATAGCAGGTAAAAAACAATGAATAGTAAACCGAAACATCAAAACTGGTAATAAAACCAAAACTCTTCTTTTAAATGATCAATGAAATCAGATTTCAATTCCTCTTTTAAGTTGGACTTTTATCTGATAAAGTATTGTTGCTATCATATTCATCTTTGTAAATTACATATATGTGGGAAAATAAATTTGCTTTACTATTTTAGACTATTATCTACAATTAGGACCAGTAAATATTCAAACAGTTATTTAGGAAACCTGAGTGGAGGAAATCAAATGTGAATAGCAAGTAAAAAGATGTTACATAGTGGCAAACACGGATTTATAAAATCAGTACAAGTTAATACAAACATCAAAAATGTAGATCAAGGTCTATATAGCTTTAATTTTGTTTTGCTACACCTAAATTACTGTCTGTATTGTTGGTTATATCAGGTGGGTTATATAGGGTACTTCTTTATTTATATGGTACAAAATAGGAAATACACTGAAGTCATGAACCCTACACTGCTATATGAATATGAAGTCTGTGAATAATTAGAGAGGAAATTGATGTTGATAGAATCTACTCCACCTTATGACTAGGAAAATAAAGGCAATCAACATTTGACGAGTTATACATAAGGTAATTTATGGAAAAGGCATCTTAAAAAACAAGTTACCACCTATAAGTTACAGCAATTAAGCACTTGTAGAGAGTAATATTTCTTTTGCTAAGTCCTGGTGAGTTATAGCATGTTCTAGTGGCAATTAAAAGGGTAAGTTATCTAACCCCACCCCACCCCACCAAAAAAGGGGTTAACATGTCCCTGTGGAAAATATTTGTTTATTTTTTACAATCCACCACAGGTGCTTACTGCAATTTTATTGTAGTAACTCCTAGGAGTAACTCACTTTTTTTACCTCACCAGTGGGAGTTGATGTAACTTTGTGGAGGTAACTCGCATTGTAAACTCAATTTTCCATCACTTTTGCTTTTAACTCGCCATTTTTAACATGTCCCACAAAACCAAGTGGGAACCCAATCTGGATTTAGTCTAGCAAGGAAACCATCAACGGGACCATCAGATTCCACATAAATAAATTTGTTATAAATGCTTTTTCTTGTTTCTATTTAACAAAAACAAATAAATAGATTGTGATAAAATAATCAATTAATTTGATGAGAAATTAGCAGAGTACATCAAAATCCATACATTGTACAAGCTACTACCGACAAAAAACAGGTGGTCGTTTAATCACACATTGTCATACATTTGTCTACTTAATATACCATTTTATGTGATTAAAATTCATTACAAATTGACCATTACCCTGAAATTGATAATTGGTATTCAGTTAGCAACCCCTTTTGACCAAAGAAGAGGGCCTATGGTCTAATAGGTATCATTATGAGTCTTTCTAAGATAAATATATATCTAGCTGTAATATGAGATATTCATGGAGTAGAGTTATTGCTACTAAATTGTAATCATAAACCAAAATGAACCAGCCAAGCCCAGGTCCTTGAACTTTTGTGTCAATAGTGGGATGAACTGGTGTTGTGTTATCACACATCAGTATGACACTACAGAGACATTCTACTTGTACATCCCAGTCTAGGACACTGCATCGATGCGTGTCCATGATCTATGTGTGGATCGAAAAAGACTTGCTAAATGATTGCTTCTGACTGCTCATCATATGTATGTATCTGTCCTGGTATCTGTACCCATTTCCAATCTACTTCTTTAGAGTTGAAATATTTATTTAAATATTTTGTTTCTAGTCAACTTGGTTTAATTAAAATAATACAATTATACCATTAAATTATTTCAAGGAGTAATGTGGCAATGTGTAATTTGACAAATTTGGAATGAAACTGCTTACCACAATTTCTGGTTGTTTATTTACAATTTCATAACTCAACTCAAGACCATTATTACTAGGCAATGATAAAATAAAATAGCGTAAATTATTTTTATGAACAATTCACCTTTAATTGTATCATGGTTGTAAAAAGTTCACATCACTGACGTCTTTGGTAATGACACCAAACACCAAATCACATGAATCTTTAAAGCACTGGTAGAAATACATCATGACATACTATAAAACCATGACATCACATATACGCAGGCATATCAATCCCTACACGTAGATATTTAGCAGCAAACTGCAATGGCTTAATTTCTGAGTAATTCCTGATATCGCATTATAAATCATACTGTCGGCATGCTGTGGCAGCATATTAAAACAATAAATTCCACTGAAGTCAATGTCTGACTACAGTTATAATTTATTAAATGGAAATAACAAATTATATTAATATCCCTAAATACTTAACATTCAAGTGTCAAAGTACAACAAGGCCCACAGCCATATACTTAAAATAAAAGTGCAATTAAATGTTTGTTGGTGTATTTATTTATTTATATATCAAAATTTAATATCTATTTAGAAGATTGCAGAATAAAAGTAAAGTTAAAATTATTCTTTTAATGTAAACTCTTACAGTTTTAAAAACATGATTGTTCCTGAATATATAGCTATAAAATCAGAAATCTAAATTTGTGAGTTGAAAATTCAACAAATTTAAGCTTTAATGACAACAATGTGCACCAGCTTGCTATTGTGAATATAAAAGTTTAGATACAACTGATTTCATGAAAGATAGGTCTTACCAAAAGTTACAGTGAGGGAAATACAAAGGATATGATTGTGTTTCAAAAATTACCGATAATCAAGAAGTGTATGATTTTGTGTGTCAGTCTATTGCACAAAAGCTCCTAAAGCTTCTTAACAACATTCCAGTAGTATGAACTCCCCACTATGGTCCAAGATATTATGGATAGGAAAGTGTTCCCAATATTTCTTTTGAAGAAAATATTATCCCTGACATTCTAAAAAGAACAGTGTTTGGCCTGGGACCATAAAACCTCGTAGGTTTTATGGTCCCAGGTTTGGCATAGAAGAAATTTTGTCTGATTGGTCATTAACTGTTACACCATTCAACTTTTCATGTGGTTGATTTCTAATCAGATGCCAGACAGACATCAACATCTTCACCTTCCTAAACATAACATAACAGAATACATGTCTTATGAGGTTTTACTTACCAGCCGTGTCACACCTAACGCATCCTTTACTTGTCTGATCTGCGATGGGTCCACTTGGTCAAACCGATATGAAACAGGATGTAATCATAGCTATGTTAAGAAAAATACTCAATACAACATAAGCTGATTTTTTATTCGACACAAAACTTTAAAACCCTATATACACACGCTTGCTGCATTTTTGTTCTACATTTGTGGTAAACACAAAATCAGTTTTACGATTAATGGCACTGAAAGATATTATCTTATCTTTACACATGAGTAGATTTGATGGTCCAAGTAATGATTAATTGACCAGACTTATTAACACTTAAAATGTGTCAGAACAAGTGTCAAGTTCAAATTGCTTAAATTGTCATTATCATAATAATTAATCAGTGGCCAAGGGCTTGTCAGTATTGATGAGTCTCTCACTATCAGAATCGCTGATTATTTCTTTGTCATGGTACCATGAAATATAATTGTTTTAAAGCAATACTACAAGATTTTGATCAAAAATGGTTTATAGTGAAAACAGCATAAAATGCAGGAATGTGACTATCTAAAAGCATTTTCAAGTGTATTTTGTAAAACAAATTGTTTTGACATCAAAAAATGGATAAAAAGCACATGCATGCTTTCCTATACTAATACATGTGGAATTAAATTCGGGATCCCGAATTTAGTTCAACAAATGACCATTACAGAAAAAGTAAGCATCTTTGAGCCAAATCGTTTGGAGGGTATACATATCTACCAAAACAAAACCAAATACGCCCAAAAAATTAAGAGTCATGGGTGACAGGGGGCGCTTCATTTTTAACACTTTATAGTATTGCTTTAACATATGGTTTATTTCTAAAAATGAACTGCAAACATTAAGCCGTTGTTTATGTACATGTACTGCTATCAATAACTTGGCATAATGATGTTGTTTCCACATTTATATGTGACCCATCATATCTATAAGTCCCTAAAGGTAAACAAAAATCAATATTTTGGTCTCATTTTAAACCTGAGACAAAAAGCTTTAAAATATGTTAGGTTGCAAAGTTACAGTCAGATCTGCTTACGCCATGTGACTGATTTAGAAAAAGATAGTTTTGAGAAAATCATGTTTGAATTTTGTGTATTACCTATACCTTGAACGGAGAGGGGATTTTTATCTTGGACTTTATTACCTTCCTTCTATCTATGTTTTGGATGTATGAACCTGATTGACATGGTTCTACATAATCATGTCAAAGGTAACGTTTCTGATGAAATTAGAAATTCAACCTCAGATGCAATTTTTGACTATGCTCAGCTGCAATGGCCCATAGCACGTATAATACTATGCCGACCTTAAGCTACCTATGATATGATGGGACACATAATGCTACACGTAGAATGATTTTATCGATTAAAATTGAATACAGTCTTGTGATCTTCCAGCCACATGACTTTCAGCAATTGTTTATTTATTTCATCTCTTCATTTATTCATAAATTCTTTCTCTACTCTTCTTTACTAATAAGTATTCATTTTTAAAAGTAGCCCTGAAAACATTACAATAAATTTCTATATAAAATGTTTTGTACTAATATAATAGTGAAGGTATATCATTAAATTTTCTGATCAAAAATACCACTATAAAAATTACTAAATGACAATGTAAGACCATTTTTTCCTTGTCAGTTTTCAAAAGCTTTCTTCTGGGGGACTGGAGGGACTTTGGAGATCCTCCCCTTTTTAGTTGACAAAAAATTGGTCAATCCCCCCCCCCCCCAGCCAAAACTTGTTCCCATTTTTAACCGAGGCTTATCCGACAAGGTCCACCCTAGAAAGTTTAAGAATATACAATACTTTTTTGAGTCTATTTTGACTACTAGCCCCAAAATACCTGTAAATGCAATACCTTATATCCGAATTAAAACATCAAAAATGTGCATGATTTTGCAACAGAGGGTACCGTAGTTTTGGCTCCAAAAAGACTTGTTTCTGAAATATATTTTGTCTGTTGCAAAATAAAAATTAGCCCAGCCCCCCATAAACAAAAATGGGAGGAAAAAACTGTCCTTACTATTAATTTAAAATCTGATAGACTAAAAGGAAGATAATGCAAAGCTATACATTTTACAAACCAAACCCGTCAGAAATTGACCCATCTCATATTCCATAGAGAAAATGTTTTTACTGCCAAGTTTTGCTTTCAATTTAGCATCAATTTACAAAAGTTTCACATCCTTTTGAAGCCATTAAATTTTCCCAGTTTTATTGCTAGTTTACAGTAGTTGTCATAACAAAGGATATCATAGCCAAATCTGATAGTATCTCCTTGTTCCAGTGTGATGTACGTCTGGTCTGGTATCCTGGTCTCATTCACAAAGGTCTGTAAATAACCATACAAAGTATACAAAGAATGCATCAAGCTACTGACGGTGCTAGTAGACATAATTATATATCTAGAGTGTCCTTTGTAACTTACAAATGAATTTGCGAGACAACTTTTGTCTGATTTTGAAGTGAATTGTGTCATAATTGTAGGTCTGCACTTTTGCAGATATCGTGTCATGGCCCTGAAAGGCTCCCCACATAATTATACAATCAAGTAAGTTATATAAGAAAGCTTGTTTCAGACACTTGTTAAGAATTTTTTGAAGGACAATTTGAAGAGATCTTTGCCAAACAGTAAGCACTATTTACTATTTACATGGCTGTGAGCAGTGTTTTTGTAGGTTTTTTGTGCTTGCGCCAATTCGTTCAATTTTGAAAAAGTTAATGCTTCTGCCAAAATAGCGAGCTGAGACTAAACATTGGTTGACTGTCTTTTTTTTAACATTTTCAGAAACCAGCTGTGCTACTTTTTCCAGCTCCTGCGCCAATGGCCTGCTGTACGGCCTTAACAGAAACACTGGCTGTGAGAGATGTGTCTGTCTGCCCAGACAGTCTTCTATCCAGCCTATAAAGTTATTATTCTTATAACTTTACATATACCTTTGAACTAAGGTACCATAGTTATGAAGTTGCCGTCCCTGTTTTTAGCTATGGAAGATGACATTTGAGTTGTCGCTAAGTAGTGGGCGAAGTAGTACTTATCACATATATATCACAACGATAGTTTGTTGCAAGAAAAGCTATATTCAATTGAAAGAAAAGCTGAACTACAACATGTGTTGTTAGGACCAACACGATAAGGTAATTAAATATATCAGCTTGTCATGCTTGCCGCAAAATTGTCTGAATGCAACAAATTTGACACTGTGCACACACAATATTTGACGGCACCCTTGTCATGGAATAGCCATTATAAGAGGCATTTTGAAACCAGCTTAATGGCAATCAGTATTTAAGTTAATACATGGACTTTTAAACTATTTATATATTAAAGTAAAGTTCTGAATAATATATACCTTTAAATCTTAATGATAATCTGTATGGTGCAGCATGGATATCCACTATCCAATCTTCATCCTTATATTCAAAGCATAGTGCAAATATAAACAACAACTAGCTCAAAGCAAAATATGGATCCACTTGCAACGCTGGGTTTGCATCATGTATGACCACCATGCGTAGCTACTTCTAGGAACTACATATTAATAGTTTATCGTAGGAAACACTGACATGGGTTATGTGAGCATGATGCTTTTACATTACCTAATCTCCACATGCTTCCCGGCTTTAATTTCCTCTGCAAAATTACACACATGTATTGAAATTGTATGATAAAGGGTTATTCCCAGGGTTTGTGTCTAATTTTGGCTCATAAAGTCACATGTTCTAATGTACCACACCCCTTTGAGAATTTTTAGTTAGTGCACAACATTGATTCATTTTTGACTGTCTGACATTTAAAAACTTTAAAAATATTGCACCACAAAAAATTTGTAGTGTATAAATGGAAATCCATGTTGTCCATTCGTCCCTGGATAATAGGAAAATTGGACATTGCAGTCAAGTTAGCTCAATCGGTAAGGAGCTCGCTTGCGGTGCGGAAAGTCAAGAGTTCGAATCCCACTGGTGCCAAACATTGAGTGTGCTTGAAATTCCCTTGGATAAGGAACTAACTGCTAATTGTCTTGTGAAAACCCGTACGAAACTAGGTGAGCTGATCCTGGCAGCGATGGTGCGTATGTGGGCTAATCAAGGTTCAGCACCCCTTGAGGTTACCGCAGAACTGGAAATGATGCTTGGTATGGAATGGGGCTTACTTGGGCCACAGTGGTCAGCGAACACCTGTAAAGTGTGCAGAGGCCGAGTGGAATTACAAATCTAGGAGGCATAGCGCACTATAAATCCCCAGTATTTTTGGACAATACAGCAATAATTTCTTCCTATTAGATAGATTCAGACACTACATGACCATGCCTGATTTCTGAGTCTCATGCAAATTTGTTATTAGCAGGTGCCTCAATAAAACCTCATAGACTGAAACAAGAACTGTGTCCAAAGCAGACATTTCTTTCCTTGATTCAGAAATCATACTGGGTTTTTGAGGTTTTTTAAGCCACTGTGCCATTTTAGATACAGCTTTAGATGCAAAACTGCTTTTGCTGAGCTTATTTGAATAACTGCTGCAATGAGAACTTTGAAACAGATGACAATATATCTATAAATAGACTTCAAATCTCTGTTACAGCTAGGCTTCTTTTACATGTCACATGCGACTAAATTATGCAATTTATAACATAAACTGTGTTTAAAGGAGCTATTAAAAAGGCTGACAGGATATTTTGCAATTTGTTTTCCATTTGTAATTTCCATTCCACAAGTTTGAACAAGCTTAGCAACATAAAATACCAAGTTCAAAAAGACACACAAGACGAATATATGCAATAACTGTTTTGGGAAATAAACATTAGTAGAAATACTATCAAGTACAAAGAAACTGAACTTTTACCCTTTGCTGCACATAACAGAGAGAATGTAATGTACCAAACAATTCTTTATTTATTAAAAGTTATTTCTATTTCACACATTTCAAAAAAAAATACTATCTGCGATACTGTAACTTAAATTACCATGATTTTGACCAAGAAGTTTAATTTTTTTAGTACTATAATAATCTGCAATTTTCCAAATGAATAAATTTTTACAATATTTTGGTACAAATGTTGTGCTCAAACTCAAACTATAGCCTATATGGTACTGGTAGCTATATAAATGGTTAAAAACCTGAAACATGTGCCTTGAGTATAAACCAGCAAAAAATGAGATTAACCTCCCAAGTCTATTGTGTAGCAACAATTGTCGAACAATTGCAGTATTTTTCCACCTGAAATCCTTTTACAAATACTAAGCAAATTTGTGTTTGAACCCTAAATGTCTTGATATAATGACTTAGCTAGGCAAAAAAAAAAATATGTTTGTTTGCCCTCTGCGACCGACCCTGAAATGCCAAAAATTTGGGTCCGATATTTTGGTGTGTTTTTTTTCTTCAAACACCTAAAATATGAAAACTCAATACTTTCGATGAAAAATGTAAAATTTAGCAGTATAAAGTCACATTTAGTAGTATAAAATGCATATTTTCTCTAAGTAATGACCCACAATCTTTGATGAAGCCCTGCATTGCTTGGTATTCGCAATAAAATCCATAGAATGAGATCATTCTTTAAAATATATGTGCGAGTAAAAAAAAAAAAAAAAAGATCACCCAACTGAACGACCCAAAAATTTTCCACTGGAGAGCAAACAAACTATTTATTTTTTTAGGACTTAAGTGTGAAAACACTGCCCTGGGTAGAGTGTGAGTGAAATCAAGTTGAATGGCTACACAACTGATTTGCAAGTTCCACGTTATTCTTTGCCCTCTTAAATTATTTGAAATATATTAAGTAAATGTTAACTTTTTATGGCATTAATCGACACACATTCGGTCCACAAAACTGTCCATAAATTCTACAAATTTAGATCAGTATGCTGAGCCCCAGGGAAGAAGAGTGGTACAGGTCCCTTTTAGAGGTCTTGTCTGCCGCTCTCTATACCCCAATTTCAAGCGCAACCTACAGTTCACAAGTCCTATTTTGAAATCTGTGTATTTTAGTTCTCAAGACCCCATTTCAAGAAAAATGTCAGAAATGTTTTCATCCAGAACTCAATTGACCCAAAACAGATAGTTCACAAAAGTGGCATCTAAAACCAAATCAGAGGCATACCTGTCAACATTTTCAAATTCTGATGCGGGAGACTTCTGTAATCACTTAAATTTATACAGTCGGAAGGCCGATTCACGAAATGACGTAATTTACGTCATACCATTAAGCAGAACTGCGCACTTCATTGAACTTTGCATTTTTCGCTGTAGGTATGCGATCTTTTCGCGCCATATTTGGGGTAGCTCATTAATATTGATATTCTGGAAAAATATATTGACCAATCAGTGTCAAGTTTTGCCTATCAATCAAGCAGTTTTGGACTCATGTTTATGATAATTTGAGATCAACCTGACAGCAACAGCACAATCACCAGAGAGCTTCAAAGTGGCATCACCGGAGCATCGTTCGTGGGAAATCTGTCTTTGTTTACACATTTTGAAACCCGGCAAAAACCATATTAAGCAGTATCAGAGACCTACATTGATATTTTATGAATGGTATGTATCTTGTTTACAAAATATATAAAATGCAGACCTGGACATATCCTACAAATATTACAATTTACACTTTTCTTCGTGCCTGCGAAAACAGTATTTTTCGCGCAAGGTTGCCAAATTCGTAGGATTTCCATACTTCTGCATTCGTGACATGGTATTTTCACGAACGCTATTTCATAACACATATCACACAGTATTCGATATTGTGGCATTTCTAGTGTAGAATTAATATAAGATACATTAGTTTCATAGACATAGATATACCTTCACAAATACTTTCTCAAAACAATTTGGGAATTTTCAATCAAATTTGGTGACATGCATTGCCAATCATTAATGCATGAATCATTGAATGAATCATGATGGGAAAAAATATCATGAACACCATCAGTCAGACTCAGTATAATGCTCAGTCAGGGATCTTGCAACTTCTTGCTTTAACTTTTATTTTACTTAAGTCTAAAGCTGGTTTCAGACTAGCCTGTCGTGCTGCCGCACGATCATGCGACAGGCAAAAATTTAAAGTGCGCAAACTCAACCTTGTCGCAACAGAAAATGTTTGCGGCAAGCACGACAAGCAGATATATATCGATTTCCCTGTCGCGATGGACGCAGCGGCACAGTATTTTTAGTTGGGGAAAAGTCAACTTTTCTTGCGACAGACCACCGCGGCAGTATGCAAATGTGTTGCGCTACATCACGACAACTCTGAATTGCAAATGCTTGGTCGTCTGCCGCAGTTACAAGCTACAACGCGACACGTACTCTGAAACCACCTTAAGAAGATTGTGAAACTAAATTGCTTGACAATTTCCGTTCTTCTTTATATTTTTTGAGGGGGTCCGTCCCCCACCTAGAATTTAGGGGGAGCACCCGCTAGTCCGACAATGTGCTAGTGATAGTCCGACACTGCACTAGTCCGACACCTTAAGAGGTGTGCTAGTCCAAAAATGTAAACCAAGTGCTGCGCTGGTCCGAAAATACAATGTGTCTGCACTGTCAGTCCGAACACTGCGCTAGTCCGAATTTTTAAATGAAAAACTGCGCTAGTCTGAAAATGACATACACTGCGCTAGTCCGAATTTAAAAAACACTGTGCTAGTCCGAATTTGAAAACCAATGTGCTAGTCCGACAAAAATTTATTGTATTCATACAGAAATCCACTGTGCTAGTCCGAATCTGAAAACCAATGCGCTAGTCCGACATAAATGTTTGACTAGCACTGTGTATTTCATTTTCGGACTCGCGCAGTGTCGGACTCGCGCAGTGTCGGACTAGCGCTGTGTATTTCATTTTCGGACTAGGGAAAACTGTGTACCCGAATTTAGGAGGGAACATCTCGCCGTCACCCACCCCAACCCCTAAATCAGTTTAGTAATGCTGCCTTTTTATTTTTAAAAACTGTTAAGATATTTCCTTTCTTTTTTTCTCCATCACAGATTGAAGATAACGTTATTGAAGATACCGTCCAAAGATTCAAGATATATTGCGATTATTCCAGACAAGGCTACAGAAGCTACATCATGGACATACATGCCATCCACTTTATATACCTTGGAAATTAACTTATGACAATGAATTGTGTTATCTATCTGTGACAATTGGCATCAACTACATGAAGGGTGTTTGCAAAC
>JXSR01S027970.1:10208-22285 GCA_000969725.1 Ophiothrix spiculata | reverse complement strand
TCATTTTGATGTCACGACCAAATGTTTGGTAGCGAAAATTTTGTTTGGAGGCCGAGTATGTTTTAGGCCTTACACTTTGTAAACAGTGTGATTTAATATTTGGTCCCAAATACAATGATATAAAATCTGGCTATACTTTGATCAACATCAAATAGGCAGGCCTCTTCACATCGTGAATTGATACAGATAGGCGTGTGCATACCTGGACACAGCGCGGCTGCAGGAGACGCAGCGCGCATTGCACGTGTGACTCGCGCATCATTATCTGCGGCGCACGTGTAACTGGGATTATGTTTACTTGCGGATGAACAAAAGCCACATAATTCCCGCCTATTTAGTGTTGATCAAAGTATAACTGTGGTCGTATGCTGCAGCATCACTCAAAACTGACTGCTATTCGGAAATGATTTGAATACTATTTAAAATCAGAGGGGGATGATTTTCAAAATGTTCTGTATAATTTTTAACCAATTATCTGAATTTCTGCTAATTACATGCATAATGCGCTCCTGTCATCTATTATATCACATTTCTTTAAAAAGTTAAATAAACTGAAAAACTCCAAAATTCCAGATCTTGAAGTGTAACTTTGGCAGCATTAGATACTAAATTTATGGTCCATCCCAGTGCTTGTCAATACATGACAAATTTGACGCTTTGACAAGTACTGAATGGCTCAAAAAACAAGGAAATATATAAGAAATACATTGAAAAATTTGGCACTTCACCCAACAATTTTCCAATTTTGTGGTACACTGTAAGAACTTGTTGAGAACACCTGGTCTATTCTGTTGCAGTTCTGATAAAAAATTTCTGGAATAATTGGCCGGTCAAAAATATGTGGAGATTGGAGGGAGCTACTCACAGAATGAATTAAGGTGTCTGGTCCATGATAGATCTGCCTGAAAATTTCTAGTAAAAAACGGCATGAAAGATATTTTATCGATGTAGAACCAATTTTTAAAACAAAAATTGGAGGTCACCAGATTCGTTTTTGCATGAAAGTCGGTTTAAAAACAGCAAATTTTTGGAGGTTTTTTTGGGAAAATTAGTACAGGGGTCTATGGGAAATGCGGTAAAAGTAACATGTAGTGTTGATACAAAAAATTTGCCCAAAAATGTTTGTCAATTTTTTCACAAAAGTTGCGCACAAGTATGTTCTTTCAAATAAAGCAATATAAAATTGGGGGTCACCAAACTAATTTTCCAGATAAATATTAAAATATGGCAATTTTTAGCTTCAAAACACTACTCAGAGTATTCGCATGCGTATTGCGGCACTTATCAAATCGGAAAGTAGCGCGTACTGGTACGCGTGGATGGCGCGTGGACCAGACACCTTAATGGGGGTGCCCCTCAAGGGCTGAAACTCATATGGTACATCCCAATTTTTTTTCCTCATAGCTTTTTATGTAAAAATGATGTTTTTGGTCTTGGTTCTTAAAAAGGGAGTAAATTTCCTACTTTTTTTAGCAAAGTTGCAATTTCAGCTCTTGAATTGTGCAGTTTCAGCTTTAAATTAGTACGATTTGTGAAAAAAAGTAGTCATTGAGGGTGAACTTACAGTACTGCAGTGAAAAAAAAGGACCATGCTACTGAAAAGGAGTGTAAACTATGTAATTTCAATTAGACCTAACAAAAACGATAGAAAAGATAGACTGATTTTTGTGTAGATATATCTATTGTATTGATACATATGACCAATGGTACCATTATTGGTTTGATCTTTGTTTGGAACCAGATCGCACATTAGGCTAGTAAAAATAAAAAAATAAGTCAAACAAATTGCAAAAGTGATGATATTTACAGGATAATATCAGACAAACATATACAACAACTAGTCCAAAATCTAGAAAAATCTAGTTGGTGGAACAGTGATTAATTTGCATAAAACAAAATGGCTGCCAAAACTGGGGTTAGAATTTCAAAATTGGTTAAATCGTGTTAAAAACCATTCTATTGTGTTCCAATAGTCACAAAGAATCAGAAAAAGTATACTTTTACCCATCTCCGATGTATGGTTATTGAGTTATATCCAAAAACGTGAAAGGTCATATCAGGGGTCACGCAACAGGTCCTATGGGAGACACAAAATTCAACATTGCCCGATTTTCTTCAAAATGGTCTCAAAATGTTCCTTTCGCAAAAGTGTCTACATGAAGTAATAGTTTAAAGTTATTGAAACCAGTGGTTGCTATGGTATCAGGCAAAACAAAGTTTGTATTTACCATAGGAATCTATAACCCCAAGTTTACTTTGATCTGTAACCATATCAATAGTACATCTGAGCTATTGCTAATTACTACTTCATGTAGAAAAAAATCGGACGATTTTGAAATTTTGGTCTCCCATAGGACATATCATGTGACCCATAATATGACCTTTCTCGTTTTTGGATATAACTCAACAACTTTACATCGGAGATGGGTAAAAGTATACTTTTTCTGATTCTTTGTGATTAGTGGAACACAATAGAATGGTTTTTAACACGATTTAACCAATTTTGAATTTTTAACCCCTGTTTTTGCAGCCATTTTGTTTTATGCAAATTAATCACTGTTCCACCAACTAGATTTTTCTAGATTTTGGACTAGTTGTTGTATATGTTTGTCTGATATTATCCTGAAAATATCATTACTTTTGCAATTTGTTTGACTAATGGCCATAATTTTCATTAATTTTCTTAGCCTACATGTTGGGCTAAATATTATGAAGAAATGATATCAAATAATGCAGCAGCATTATATTCTGTTTGGCCAACAACCTTTCAAAGGCTACCAAGCACAAAATTTTATAATGAGGAGTGATGTAAAATGTGTAGTTTCAATCCCCATAATCATCATGGAATACACTCATACACAAATAATAATTACAACAAGATCTGCATTCAATAATGAACTATGTCCCTTCCTATGATGTTAATTGCAAAAGTCGTGTACAGAAACAATAATGCATCCAGGGTATTGTGGTGCTAATGACCTCCATGTTATTGCATCGTAGACACCTCAAGTAGGCGTGTTTTTTCTCACTTTTCAAACTCAAGGATATATCTATTGATGAGGATGCTAACGATAATAAAGATGAACAATGCGTATTATCATTAACTGCCTTCTCCGGTTCTCCTTTACCTTTTTCTCGTTATTTATTTAATGCCTCCATACAGAATTCCCCAACAAAGTTAAAATGCAGTATCTGCATTTATAAAGCATAGCAGATACATCCTCTCTACAGAACTGCCCGACAAAGTAAAAACACGCTAACACACTATATGCATTTATAAAGCATAGCAGATACATCCTATTAGCATGAAATTTCACGTCAAATCACTCCCATGCTAGAAAGTTGTAAGCACATATTCATGATGTAGTAGATACTGTCTTTAGTCATGAAAGAGAATTGATCGTCTGCTCATTTGTGCAGGATTTCTCCAAGGGAAAAGGAAGTAACTTGCAATAGATCTGCATTGCACATACTGCATTTTTACTTTGTTGGAAGAGTACTCCTTATAGAAAACATGGAAGGTACATCTCAGAGATTACTTAATACTTTTTTTTAAAATCAGGGGAGTGGCATGAACGTTTGTTAATTATGATGAATATTTCGTATTATACGGCAAGACATTTCTTGGACTCATAGCTTGAATCATTTCAAATTTATCTGTGAACTTTCTCTATGAAAAATGTACAAATAAGACATATATGGTTCAGGTGATGGTCACAATGTAGCAACAGCAATATTTAAGGATAGGTCACACTGTAGCAACATAGATACTGATGAAATATACCTCTCTACACATTATTAAATGCAAGCGGTTGTACTCTTATGATTTTTTTTTTATGATTCATCGCTCTTATTATCGCTGCATCACAGCTTGAGGAATGTTTTCATTTTAATGCAATTGTAGGTGCTTAAAATGTAATTATTGTAAAACTTGCAATTATAATGACAAATTTATTATAGTATTTAGTTCAGTTGGTTCTGGGTCTTATTATAAAGTTTTATTCAAATTGTCACTCCCGCTCGGGCTCCCGCTCGAAAGTATTTCGGCACAAAAACTTTGTTCAGCCATATCTCAAAAGGTGTTTATCTGATTTTCATCATTTTTGACAGAGTCTATATTGTATAATTATCACACTACCTAATCTGGAATTGCATTCATTGCATTAAAAAAATATAGGCCCGTATTCCAGAAAGGTGTTTAGCTAAATCAAGGTTTTATTTATTGTCAACACCACGACTCATTGAACTGTTCTGCTTGAAAGCTGCAATGATGCGTATCATTCCTGGACAGTTGATGCTCAGTTAAACAATGGTTTAGCTAAACATCTTTCTGAAAAATGGGCCATAGTGTGTAAAGCACATTACTATTTTCGTCTGCACATAAAAAATAGAGTTTATATACATTTCTGCGTATTTGTTTTAAACCTTACAACCTGAAAATATTCTATCTGGTTACAACGTAGAGGGGAGCGTGGCCGAGCGGTTAGAGCACGGTTCTCGTAATACAGAGGTTGTGGGTTCGAGCCCCGGACAAGGCGGTTTATGTCTCCTTGTTTCCTCGGGCAAGAAACTTTACTCTAATTGCTCCGTGGTTCGGTTAGTCACGTTAAGCCGTTGGTCCCCTGTGCGAATGCTCCTTCTTGGGGCACTGCATACAGTGTGTACCTGGTGAGTCTAATAATGAGATTATAAAGATAAGTTACATATTAACGAGATTTGTACTTGTGGTGTATTTGCATGTTGCCCATGAAAGCAACCATTTGTATGACAATGGAAGATTATATATAAACAATAGATAAGTTACCTAAACTAGTATGAATCTTTGATCATTTTAGGTTGTTTATTATAAAAAATGAGGTTTCTGGACATTTTTAATTATGTAGAAATACTTTCGAGCGGGAGTGTATTTCATGAAATTATTTCAATTCTTCATTTTGTCATTTCGTGATTATTTCAATGTAGAATAGAGGCCAGTGCTCAACATGACTGTGCCGACACAACCTGAAGCCCAGGGGGGGGCCACTAAGTACAAAAAGGGTTATGGGGACGTACCGCAAATTCGGGTTTTCTGGTATTCCAATCGGTCCTTTTTCTTCGCAAAATGAGGTATTTTGATGGGTTTACTTTTCAACATTTTCTGAAATTTGCCCAAATGTCACAAATTTGGATATTTCTTCTCAAAATGTTAGAACATTTTGTCAAAATAGAGCAAATTTGGACAGAAAAAATGAGATTTTTGATTAAATTTGGCTATAAATTTCTAACATTTGGTAAATGTATGGGTCAATTTTTCTTAAAAATTGGTATTTGGATGGGTGGCTTTCCGAATTTCCCAGAGGCACATCCCTGCCCAAACCAAATTTGAGTACCCCCCGGGGACCTGAAGTAGCCGTTTCTTTTCAATTTAATACATTACAAGCATTTTATCAGATTATTTCAATTAAAAATCTAGTCATTTCATTATTATTTCAATTGAGAATTGTCAAATAGGGCAGTGCTCTACAATGAATAGTGTGCCGACACAACCTGAAGTAGGGCTTCTTATCTTTCAGTCGCACACATTAGAGAAGGAAAGTAGATAATGTTTGCTTAGGATCTTGTTTTGCCATTTTCTTCATGCTTAAGTACGCTCATGTTTTTTCTGCTTTATCCACTACTTTTCAAATGTATTTTAATATCCTCTACTTCTTGTTTTGCTGTGAGCGAGGCTCACCATTATATTGATGCGGCTTTCAACAGAATGATTGTAATTGCGTCTGAATATCTATGTAGTGGCTGTTAAAATGGAACACGCTATGGATTCTAGTACAGGGTATTGAGAATCCTTCCTTTATATTAACTCACACTTTTTTTAATTCTTATATTTATTGTAATACAAATTAAATTATATAAATCTTGAACTTTTTACCTCAAATTTTAACAAATTGAAAGCTTAGGAATGGTAATGGGAGATGAACACAATTTTAAAGCTGACACTTTGGTCTTTGAAGTTGCATCGAATATGAAATGTGATTTCTTGGAAAATATTTGTTTTAAAAAGAGAAAAGAAAAAATATAATCTTCTAAATTCCATATTTGATAGAAGAAAGTTTAGAGAGGAGAAAGACAATACATTTTGTCAAGTTGAAATGGATAGTTTGATATTGTTGAAAAATGTTCAGTTAAGCAACGAAGCCAACCCTAAATTTGCGTTTTGCAGGATTTTTTTTTATATTTGCCAATATAATTTTTTTTTAAATATTTGCCAAAATCATGAAAAAATCGGTCTTTTTGGCCCAATTTTCCAGAAAATTTCTTTGTAAATTTGTTTCATTTTTTTCACATTTTTAAAGGATTTTTTTGGTTATTTTAGGCAAAAAATGTTTTTGAAAAAAAAATCACCGATCCTACTTGAAAGGTTCGCCCGCCTGTAAAACAGGAGGGCGGGGTCATCTTATGAGATAATCACTCAGATCATATGACATTGAGGATAGCAATGACATTGGTGTCTACAGCAGAGTTGTGGGCAAATGAGTGCATAATTTTTGAATCATTTTTGAATAAAGAGCACCAAAAATGCTTCTGGACTATTGGCCTATGTCTTGCTTTGGAGTCATTAACCCCTGGTCCTTTTTATTCAATGAAGCACCAAAGACACAATGCTGGGATAATTGCCTTGATCTTTCATTCTTTATTTCTTTTTTCCGTAGATAAATCAGGATTAGTTACTCCAAAACCAGAAACAGAGTTAGGAATTTTCCAAAACTGGGGAAACCTGTCAAATTTAAAAATCAAAAATCACCTTGTTTAGGCTTTCGCCAAGGATGCCCAACTTGGAACTTAGTACCAAGTAAGCTAAAGGAAGCTTATCATTTACAGGGCTCCAAGATGTTTTTTGAATTCAGTTTTGAATGCAGGAGGAAGACCGGAGTACCCGGAGAAAAACCTGCATGAGCGAGCATGGACTGAAAACCAAATGCACATAAAGCGCCGGGCGCGGGACTCAACCCGGGACCTCACTGGTGCAAGGGGAGGGAACTACCGCTGCACCAACCCGCTCCCCCAAATAGACAAATAGAAACCTTTGGGCAACAATAAAAAGAGTATAAGTTAATTATTTTTATCATTTTATTTTTGCATTGTTCTAATTATTTCATTTTTATTTTAAATTTGTTAATTAAGATGTATCTAAAGTTAGGAGATAGATGAACTGAACATAGGCATGATAGGTACAAGGATATAAAGCTATAACGATAACCTGGTCTTTTTGTGATTTGTCTAACCATTATTAGGCCTAATATTTCTCCATTCCTTTATCTAAAGATTAGATGTACATGCAGTATGCTTAAAAGTTGTATTTTTAAGGTATGTATTTGTAAGTTCTCTAAGCCTTTTTGCAAATGGTGCAGTTAATGTTTTTTGTATTGTATTGTGTTGTATTGTATTGTATAGTATTCGATTATTATGTTCACATTCTTTTCTTTTCATATTTGAAACAATTGGAAGACTTAAGAAAACATAAAAAAATGTCACTTTATTTTGATATTTTTATACCTCAATCAAGATATTTTGAAGTTACACTTGACTGAAAAATTTGTAAAAAACATAAAGATATGAATGAAAAAGCCACATGATTCGCATCAAGCATGTGTATTATCTCTACACCCATGGGCATGGCACATGAAGTCATTGGAACCGTTATTTCACACTTTTCACAAGACCTATGTGCCGCTACGCTTACAAACTGACAAACTTGTGTCGTATTGAGCTCACCATTCAATCACTCATACACACACCTCGTTGTGCATCTTTGGTGTGTATTTCTCCTACAGCACTTTCTATTTCTTTCTAGTCTTGTTCAAGCCCATCTCTCACCCCAGGGCTAGCAGGATTTGTGTTATGTTTGTATTGTCTCCTATTCTGCTCTTTGGCGCTCTGACAGAGAGGTTTATTATTCTGCTGTGACGGTAACTCTTTTCTCAACCCGAGCTTGTCGTTTTGACAGCAGGAGGCCTATTAGGGATATCAAGGATGACAGTCTCTGTAGTCAAGTAGGATGTGGGTTATGGGCATCTTGGGATATACAGTTGGATTTGGGTGGGAAGAGCATGTGTGTATCCCGGTCCCCTAAGTCAACATATATGTGGTAACCATGCGCGTTCTAAATTTTGCAGAAAAGGAGTACATTTTTCACTGTAATCGTGGACCACGAAATCATAAATAAGGGGGTATTTTGAGCATCCATATCCATGAAATTTAAAAAAAGGTCACATCTCACAGAATTGGTAAATCCAAAGAAACCCACAAGGGGTTGATTTATCCTTAAATGAGACTTGTTTATAATTCATGAATGTAATATTTCTATGAAGAAAATCTTGGAGCTGGCAGGAAAGATGTCACAAGATCTGGGAGTACAACAGACATGAAATGTATCGTATATTTATATGTATTTTTGTTCTCAATCATGTTAATATATTAAATTTTCAGAGTCTTTGAAAGGGGGAGTCTAAAAATCTTGTCTTTGACAACCATGAAATAGGGGGTAATATTTGCTGATTTTGTCCTAGTTTTTGCAAAAAAAAAATGGGGGATAAAATCAATGAAAAATCTTTGAAAAGGGGGGTTTAGAAAAATGAAGAACTCGCATGGTACCACTTTTTATGTTGACTTGTATCAGGATGTAGAGAAGGATTGTTGGAAACCTTTGAGTGGGGTATATGTCTTTGTACTTAGCGTAAATCAAGGTCGCTTTGAACAGCGATGTGATATTGAACATTTAGAAATTGTCCCACTGTCAAGCAATTTTCTTATATTAAATGAGAAAAAAATGTTTTGAATATGAAGTGGATTAAGTGGATCATTGTCACAGGAAAGGGGCTCTTTTCAAGAGGTTGCTATAATGCCTTTTTGCAGCCCCAAAACACATGTTGTCAAATTTACCTTAATTTTTTGTATGTGAACTTTGTTTGAGGAGGAGCATAGAAATGTTTCCAAGTCAAGCTGGAAATATCCCAGCAAACATTTTGACAATGTTGTTAAGATGTTAAAGTTCATGGTTGCCATTAAGTCAGAAAACATTTCCTGGAACTTAAATGTCTTTAAAATGTCTTTTGAAATGTTATTATACATTTCTTTCAAGAACAGTGTCTGAAAAAATGTTAAATTTTATTGGAAAGTTATGTATACCGATCTTTATCAGACAATACATTTTAATGAGTTTAAAACAAGTAGAGAAACATTCGTAAAATTCTTAACTGTTCTGTTTTGCTGGGATATAACACCCTGTTCATGGTTGAATGCCTACACATTAAAGATGATATCCACAAATACATTTCATTAGGCTATTTTTTTGCTTTTAACTTTTCCCTGAATTCTCCCTCAATTTTTTCCTTCCTTTTTTCTTTCCCTCTTTTTCCGTTGTAATAACTCATTTGCTGTGAGCAATGGTGAGGTTTAATGCCAAGTCCACTAATAGGTCACCCGACTTTACGGTTACATCATTGTAGTCCATAATTATAGGTAATAGCGATTAATCATTAAGTTATCATAATATGGGAGAATAGCTTCCTCTACCCTGGGAAGGTGTAGCCACTCTGTCGTAAATCAAAATTCAAGAATTTAATGAGTATTAGTTGTGCCGCAGACAAGAGCACATTCATTATCATTGAATAAAAGCATAAGAGTCATTTGATCAGAGTAATGAGGTTTGTATCAGTTTGCAAATTTTGCCATCTAAAACACATCAACAATTTTGATGCAAGCCAGGTATTTTTGAAAGTTGTATTTTTTTGGATAGATCAGGAGTAGATAATGTGTGCTTCCCATCATGCATTGCGTCATGTGAAATGAATAAATTTTGTGAGTAGTTAGTGATGAAATGTTCTTAAATCAAAGGTAATTGTCATATATGTGACCCATCATATCGAAAGGTAGCTTAAGGGTCCCAAAATGAAAATTGATTTTTTTGGTCTCATCTGAAAGATTATATTTTAAGCTTTAAAATGACACCTTGCTTTTAGTTATTGGATGTTGGATTGCATAGTTACATCCAAATTGGTAAAATGCATCGGGCTGATCGATTCAGAAAACTGCAGTACTGAGAAAATCAAGTTTGAAATTTCTGAACTGGTAAAACTTGAATGGAGAAAGGATTTTTATCTCCATTTTTAAAACATTTATTTTATGTTTTAGATGTTGGAACCTGATTAATATGATAGAATACACTTCAAAGGTAATGTTTCTGATGAAATTAGAAATTCGACATTGGATGTGATTTTTGGCTATACCCAGCTTCAATGGCCTGTATCTCATAATTTACTATGCCGGTATTAAGGTACCTTTCGATATGACAGGTCACATATGTGAACGTTCATCCCAAATGAGCCGTAAATGCAGCAAACTTCATTTTGTGTTATAGGTGAAAACACAAGTCAAGGTCTAAACTTGCAGAAATTGATTTTTGACGGATTCACAATCCTTGTGCTTACTTCAAAACACCAGCAAAGTTTCATATCAAGAAAGTGATCGGAAATATGAAATATATCTGTATAATTTTAAGGATATTTAACAGAAAATATAGGTCTTAATGATCTTTGAGACCGTTTATCTCAGTTATACATTTTACTCCATGACAACATTTGACGGACCATAACTTGACTTCTGGAAATCGAGTGAAGTTCATTGAGGTGTCATTATAATCTTTATAACGTGGTCATTGCAAATATTTAGAAAAGTGAAAATGGCAAGCGGCTGCATTTACCGCTCATTCGGGATGGATGGTCTCATATATGTGACCCGTCATATCGAAAGTTACACGGGCCATTGAAGCTGAGCATAGTAAAAAATCATATCAAAGGTCGAATTTCTAATTTCATCAGAAACGTTACCTTTGAAGTGTACTCTATCATATTAATCAGGCTCCAACATCCAAACATAAGATTAATTTGTTAAAAAACAAGATACAAGTCCTTTCTCCATTCAAGTTTTAACAGTACAGAAACTTTAAACTTGATTTTCTCAGAACTACAGTTTTCTGAATCAGCTTGATGCCTTTTACCAATTTGGATGTAACTTTGCAATTGAACATCCAAAAAAAAATAACTAAAAGCAAGGTGTCATTTTAAAGCTTAAAATATAATCTTTCAGATGAGGCCAAAAATTCAATTTTCATTTTGGAACCCTTAAGGTACCTTTCGATATGATGGGTCACATATTTGGGCATGTTCCTTCACTAAATACTCTCCTAATTCCCTGTATAAATAATTCCATCCAATAGAAGCAATGCATGATAGGATAACAAATCTTTTTGAGGCCATTGTTTAAAATCAGAGATGTTTGTTATTAGCTGAGGTATTTATACCTTTCTGAGGGAGAAGTACCTTGGCCCAAAACATGAGTAGTGCTCTGGCAAAATGAGCGGAAAGTCACGATTTTCAAAATTGAGTTTATGGCATATTTTGATTCTCTATAATCTCAGCCTTTGAATGATATATAATATGTCATACTTTCTTTCTATAATCTTTATTTAGAGAATACAAAGCAGTCCACTCAAAATCTGGCAGTAAAAAATTGTCGCAAATCAATTTTAAAGTTACTGATTGCTATAGTGTAAGATAGCAAAACGCGAGACATAGTTTGACACTTATGTATTAATGCGTCTTATGTCAAAAAACGAAATTTGATATTTTCACCACATTTTTACTTTAACAGCCATTTATTCAAAATCTTCAATCGCGACTTTCTGCTCATTTTGCCAGAGCACCGTGCACTCATATGTATGCAGGCTTTCGATATAACTTGTGGATACCCCGTGCTCGCGATAATGGCTTGTATGCTTTAGACGCGATAATAAACACACATAATGATATTGTGGAAGTCGTGTTTGACTAAAAACAACACAGAAGCAGTACTGCCTGGACTGATCAATATTTTCAGCAGATGGGAAGGTAACAAACTAAAATCACTCTATATGACTAACTTTTAATTTGTCAAATAAGACATGTTTTTTGACTGATTGATGTTTTCAGTGATGAACATGCCACCTCAGTCGTGTTAATTCATGAAATCATCATCTTAATCATATAAAAATAAAATGTTTT
>JXSR01S027969.1:66179-77497 GCA_000969725.1 Ophiothrix spiculata | reverse complement strand
ACGGTTTCAAAAATGTATTTCTATATCTTTATTTTTATCTAGACATCGACGAGTGTGCTCCAAAGCCCTGTCTTAATGGCGGCACGTGCATTGATGACGTCAACTCTTACACATGTCAGTGTCAACCAGGATGGACTGGAGACACATGTCAGATAAGTTAGTATGGTAAACGAATGTCTGCTTTTCATCTGTAAGCTATTTTTCAAATGGCAAATAAAAACTACTGTATTATTGTAATCAAATCTGTTGTTCCATATAGCATACAGTTTTATACTGCTTAGGCCTGGGTGCTTAGGTTTCAAATTTACTTCTATATTTCTATTCTTATCAAGACATCAACGACTGTACTCCAAATCCTTGTCTTAATGATGGCACATGCATTGATGACGTCAACTCTTACATATGTCAGTGTCAACCTGGGATGACAGGAGAAAGATGCCAAATTAGTAAGTATGGTAAACGAACGTCTTCTTTTCATCAGTAAGCTAGTGCCTGCTTTTCATCAGTTAACAAGTTTTCAAAGAATCTGTTTTTTTTTACGGTTTTAACATTTTAAATATATTGTTTTAAAGGAGCCCAGACCGATTGGATCAGATTTTCCCCCCCATTTTTTCCCCATATTTTTCTAGTTACCCATATGGAATTTTACGGCTGAAAACACGATCAGTTTTGGAGATTCTAGGTGACAATTTGTCTAATTATGTTAACATAAGACTTTCTACAAACTGAAGTATAGACAACCACAAAATACTAAATTTCTCATAAAGTCAAAACGATTGAACTGAAAGTTGAAACTATAACGTATTAAGTGGTAATCTTTCATATGACAGTTTCAACTTTAAACGACATATATTTTAAATTGCCAAGGTTTCAAGTTTATTTTTATATCTTTATTTTTATCCAGACATCGACGAGTGTGCTCTCAATCCATGTCTTAATGGCGGCACGTGCATTGATTACGTCAACTCTTACACCTGTCAGTGTCAACCAGGTTGGACTGGAGACACGTGTCAAAAAAGTAAGTATGGAAAATATATGTCTGCTTTTCATCAGTAAGCTAGTTTTCAAATGGCAAATAAAAACTACTGTATTATTGTAATCAATTCTGTTGTATTAACCATACAACATACAAAACAACATACAGTTTTGTACTGCTTAGGTTTCAAGTTTACTTCTATATTTCTTTTCTTATCAAGACATCAACGACTGTACTCCAAATTCCTGTCTTAATGGTGGCATATGTATTGATGACGTCAACTCTTATACCTGTCAGTGTCAACCTGGGTGGACTGGAGACACGTGTCAAACAGGTAAGTATGGTAAACGTCTGACTGCGTTTCATCAGTAAATATATGCTAGTTTTCAAGCGAAGCAGGAATATTATTATATATAATGAAATGAAATATGTTGGTTCAAACATGCAGCAGACAGTTTTGTACCTCCTAAGTTTACTTCTATATCTCTGTTCTTATTAAGACATCAACGAGTGTACTCCAAATCCCTGTCTTAATGGCGGCATGTGCATTGATGACGTCAACTCTTACACATGTCAGTGTCAACCAGGATGGACTGGAGACACATGTCAGATAAGTAAGTATGGCTGTATGAAGTCAGATGTCAAATAACATCTCAATTTATTTTAATACCTGACTGAGTTACAAATGCTACTTGCTGTGGTTTACTCCTAAATTTTCATTCAATGTTTTTTTCAACGGTGTTTTCCTTGTAGAAATGAAAGTGCGCAAATAAATATTTATAAATTAAAGAAGATATCATGGTTTTTAAATACTGGCAGGAATTTTGGCCATCATTTTGAAACAGTTCATCAGATTTTCGATTTTTTTGGTATTAGGCCTATTGTCCTTTTGATATGCTTTATTACTGATCAAACATTCAACGTATATAAAATTCGCATGGAAAGGGCATTTTTTAACACTTAAGTGGTCAAGGTCCTCCACATGCCAGATAGTGGACAAGGGTGGAGGGGGGGGGGTTCTATATGGACCCATAACCAAAAAAGCGCTTTTACGAAAGAATTTTACGTTGAAACTCTGGTCACAGATAAAGTACTTCAAAAGAACAAAAAACAGAGAACACATTTTGAAAATCGGACAAACCGTTTCAAAATGGCGGCCAAAACAAAAATTACGTGTCGCGACAAAATTTCCCTGCCAAAAATTTGAAAAATCACTTCCCAATGGATTTTTTGTAATAAAATTTGGCTGATATTTGCGGTATGTAAGTACAAATACATTCCTGAAATAAAATTTGAAAAAAGCTGTTCCGTTACGATTTTATAGGCAACACAAATTTGAAGAGCGCCCTCGAAAATGCTTAGTTATGCTAATTAGCATGGGAAAGGGTGGGTCGATTTAATTTTTTTTTTTGCCATCAGGTGAAGGGTATGGTAAAGTTAATCAAATACATAGAAGGGCGATGAAAAAAACCAAAATTGGGTCCATATGGACCCCCCCCTTGACCACTTATGTGTTAAGGATTTTAGTTTACTTCTATGTCTCTATTCTCAATCAATTTTAAGATTTGACCTCATATTCATCTTTGACTTTAGATGACCTCTATCGGACCACCCCTATAACATTAAAGGGCAATTGCTTTTCATGGACCAAGTTCGGTCCAGGTAGGGTCAAGGGTTCTGGAATTAAGGCCGTGACCTCAAAATAACCTGGAATGACCTTAAGTCAACTTTTTGGACAATTTCAAGATTTGACCTCAAATTGACCTTTGACCTTAGATTACCTTTACTGGACCACTCTATAACATTAAGGGGGCAATTGCTATTCATGGACCAACTCTGTTCCAGGTAGGGTCAAGGGTTCTGGAGTTATGACCATATCCTTAAAATGACCTGGGATGACCTTTGAACTTGGATTACCTCCACCGGACCACCCCTATATTAAACACCCAGGGGGCCATTTACTATACATGGTCCGAGTTTGGTCTAGGTAGGATCAAGGGTTCTTGAGTTATAAGCTAACAAACAAACACACAAAACGTGACACACACACATGCCATCCCGTGAATTACAGTATGATTTAATCTGTTGTTTTAAAAATACACACTTGAGTTTTCAAGTTTACTTCTATATCTCTATTCTTATCAAGACATCAACGAGTGCACTCCAAATCCATGTTTTAATGACGGTACTTGCATTGATGACGTCAACGCTTACATCTGTCAGTGTCAACCAGGCTGGACTGGAGACAAATGTGATGTTAGTAAGTATTATGGTAATCGAATATCTTCTATTTATCAGGTGAAGACAGTCTGGTTGCATACAGTGCTTATTGTGTTTTGTTAAATGCGCCTCGTCGTTATCTATCAATCAAATTTCAAATGTACATACGACGTCCTGCAAACCACGAACATTCTTATGTTAAAACAACACTTTGCTTCTCTATTTGTTGAGCTTCCCCCTCTTAATGTATCCTAACGTGCGGAAAGGTTTGCTATTTCAGATTGCTATTGATCTACATAAGTCCACTATAGCCCAAAATGACGAATGAGCTGAGATAATAAATATTAAAACATTACGAAGCCATATAGACATAAAATATTAGGGAAAAAACAACAACATCATAATCCAATTTCAGTGTAAACGAGGAGGGAGATTATATTCATTATAGAAATGATTACAAATTAATGTAGCACGCAAACTAGTAGAGTTCATTTAAATTATCGTACAACAGTCCCCTAAATCACACAAAAATGTTCAAACTAATACATGTATTGTTATAATCTTTAAGCAGTCAAACCTGTATAAAATTACAAACATCTTTTGTCCATGTTTCTTATTACTTATCTCATCAAGACGTTAACGATTGTACTCCGTATTCCTGTCTTAATGGTGGCATCTGTAAGGATCAAGACAATTCTTACACCTGTCAGTGTCAAACAGGCTGGACTGGAGACAAATGTGAAATTAGTAAGTACGAATATATCTAATGCTTATCAGTCCGAACCGACTGCTTAAAAAACAATCTTGCCAATTTATGCAATATTTTGCCAAATCGAGCAATACTGAGTTGATATTATATGTATGTTGAATTCGGAAACCTTCAACGATTTTATGTTGTGAAAATTTAATTAAGAATCGTATCAATACCTTCTCCAGATTTTTGCAGGTGATCTGAATACCGCAGTAAGGTTTGGTACCTCGGAAACGGTCAAAATATGTGCAAAATTTTTAAAAGTGGCTCACGAACAGTAAATTGAAAAGGCCATAATAAAGCCATTATAGTATAATTGATATACAGTGAAAAATTTATAAAACATGAGAATGAACATACATATAGGATAATTAATAAAGCAGCCCCAAACCAAAATAATGGTCATTTGTTGCACATATAATATCAAGTGCAGAGTCATTAGATATTTAACCATTTCCGATGTATCCGAACCTAACTGTGGTTTTCAGGTTATCTACAGAAATCAAGAAAAGATATAGATATTATTGTTTCACCATATGTAGATACATGCTTACCTATTATGTGACAATTTGAAGGTAGCCTCCTCTAACAGAACAAATGTTATGATACAACAGGTAAAACATTTTGCATGACCCTTGTTCTATCCTATTTATCCCATCAAGACATCGACGATTGTTCTCCAAGCCCCTGTCTTAACGATGGCATTTGCCTTGATGACGTCAACGCTTACACTTGTCAGTGTCAGTCAGGCTGGACTGGAGACAGATGTCAAAGTAGTAAGTATGATCAATGACCATCTATTGCTTACCAGACAGAAGTACCAAAACCTTAACCCTCGTCTTCCTAAGCCTTTGTCTGTAACACGTGTTTCTGTTATATTGTTTGATACTATAGTATAGGGTAGGGTCTCCTCTTTCCATTGATACCAAGATCTTGAAAATCGGGCGAGGTATTACGTAATTATGACGTCACAAAGTATTTCCGTACCGAAAAAATAGACTTTTGGCAAAAATGGTCACTTTTATAAAAATCCGTTATAAAAGTTCTAAATGTCCGATTTTCGTCGTTTTTTTACTAATAAATAAAGGAATAAACAATTCTAACATGTTCTGTAAATTTCAAGTCAATAGTATGCAGATATTTTTCAAAATTGTGATTTAAAATTTTCCGAGGTGGCAACCACCCCCTTACCCGTCTACCGTAACCCCACCTTAAGTGGTACCCCCGATTTTTCCGTCAAAATGACCGCAAAGGATGTCAAAACCCAAATGCTTGGGGTCGCTTTGTTTTGCGTTTTGGTGCAGTCGGCGATCATCCGTTAGGGGGGGGGGTTGGTAACGACCATCCCCTTAGGAAGACAAGGGTTAACCTTGGGTCTCCTGAGCTTTGCTTAGTAGCACGAACTCCGAAGAGGAGAGGGGTGGTTGTTGCAACCCTCTACCTGGATTTTCTATCATAGCGTAGTGTATCACTATTATTTTCTACCAGTGTATGGACGTCATTTATTCTTTGATACCAAAATGAAACACTATTGAACTTCAAATAACGTCAAAAATTACGTCATAAAGTCGGCACGCCCTCACAAATTTGAGGTAATTGAAACTATACTAAAATATTAGTCAAAATTAAGTATTCGCCTAAAAAAAATCACCAAAACGCATTTTTGCAGGATTTGTGGCTGAATAAGTAAGGAACTGATAATTTTAAACTACCCCGCAAAGCAGTTACCTTGTCTAGCATCTATGAAAATGAATTCATGGAATTTCGACAACCCCTACCATAATATTTGACTTCTCCTTCCCTTTTATCTCATTTAAATAACGAATAAACGCGAAATTTAAACCTAAGTATCTAAACGTTGGAAAGAAGAAGATGTCAAATCATTAGGTTATTTTGCAACGCAAACAATCTTCAAAATGTGTCGTAATGTGTTCAGGCCTTGAGCGCCACATCTTCAGCACATGGTCTAATAAAAAAACTTAACTAACTTTTAAACCATCCAAGAATTGCATTAAATTCATGATTGTGTGGTTTGAAGACATCACTCACATGAATTTTACTTCCTTTTGATATCTAAAGTGAGATCTCAGGGAAAAGCATTCGTTGTACCTGAAAATGAAGTTTAGAACTTTCACGAAAAATCATTAAGAAGAACCACGCAGCTAGATGCCATGGTTAAATGCAGTGCTTTGGGGATGTGGGCAAAGGTAGAGGTATGCATTTGACACAAGTCTGATGATGTTACATGATGATTTTGATGAATTCACTGAAAAACTATGTAAACATGCTCAAAATGGTGCAAAGCCACATCTGACAGAATCACACTTAAAAGAGTAGTGTTCAGTCATCTCTGACAGTATGGGGCCAATTTTAGCGTCATGTAGAAGAAGACATGAAGACAATAATAGGCCTACCTTGATACCTTGATATCTCCATCACTGCCGATGATTGGCTACCACTTCTGCGCATCTTCTGACTGTTGTTCTCTATTTTGATCTATATTGTGCTAGTCGCTTAGCCTGTGTGTATCCTAATCCCGTTCATTCTCTGATGTTATCAAACCAGCACTTTTTCTGTGTTCCTCTTCTTCTCTTTCCTTTCATTTTCCCTCAATCATTTGCAGCGCGATCTGACTACCACTATCTCTTAGGATGTAGCTCATCGTCATGGTTACAATCTTTCCCAACAGCTCTTTCTTTATTTTCAGCTCACTCAACTCTTTCCAGCTAATTTTTAGCATCCGTCTCCAAAGCCATTTTTTTGTCTGCTTTGCATAGCGTCCATGCTTCGGTTCCGTAGACTAAAGCACTCCATACCAGTGTTCTTACTAACCTCATTTTGAGTTGGAGTGACAAATTCCTGTCATTCCACAGATCCTAGAGCTCAATCATTCTGCGCTTGGCAATTGCAATCCGACATTTTGCTGTTGTTGTTTTTGTTGAGCCTAGGTATTTAAATCTGTCAACTTGTTCCACAGTCTCACCATCGACCATGATGTTGTACCTTTTGGAATCTCTTCCAGCTACCTGGATCATTGTCTTCTTTACATTGAGCTTCAGATTTAAGTTCTTCCCCATTTCATTCACATTTTTTGTGAGCTGCTGAATTGTCTCTACTGAACTTTGAATCAAAGCAGTATCGTCCGCATATCTTATATTAGATATTGGTATACCTCCTACTTTGATACCAAAAGTTGATGTTCCTGCATCTCTCGTACCTTTCTCAGTATGAGTTACAAATAGATGTGGTGACACTATGCAGCCTTGTCTTGCACCCTTTCCTATTTCGAATCCAGATAAATGTTCGTTGTTCCACGTGATTTTTGCTCTCTTGTTGACATAGAGTGTTGACTGTAATAGTGCAACAAGATGTTTAGGAAATCCCATTTCTAGAAAAGCTGCAAAAGGTTTGTTATGACACACTGAGTCAAAAGCCTTGAAATAGTCCATGAACATAGTCCATGAACATAGTGAATGCTTGCTCATCCACAGCTAACACCTTTTCAAGGAGCACTTTGAAGACAGACTAGCATGTATCTTGCTCCTGTGCCCTTTCTGTATGCTGTTTCTTCTGGCAGTTCTTGTTGAAGTATGTTTTTCATTCTTTCGACAATTGTGAGTAGTAGAATTTTGCTTGTATGGCTGATGAGAGCAACAGTGCGATAATTCGAGCCCGACTTGAACAACACTACAAACTCCTGTATTTTCCAGTCTTCAGGCTAGCAGCAGCTCTGCCATACAGTTGTACACAATAAATGCAATATTTCAATGCCAAAAGGTCCTGTAGCCTTGATCAATTCCAGCGGGTATCCCATCTAAACCTAGAGATTTACCTGAAGATAGCCTTTGAATTGCATGTTCTATCCATGACAGAAGTGGTGGTGGCTCCTGCTCTTCTGCTGGTATCCTGCACATTTCCTCAGACAAATGTAATTCACCTTCTGGGCGTATGAATAACTCTGTTCCGTATTCATGCCATCTTTCTAAAATTTTGTCTCTCTGATCTAACTCATTTCCATGCTTGTCTTGTATGAATTATTGCTCAATAAGTCTTGAGTTGTTATTTTTCACAATCTTGATCTTATTAAACATCTTTTTGGCTTTGCCTTGTCCGTCATATTCGTCAATCTGTCGGCACTGGTTTTCAAGTCATGCTGCTTTGTAAGCTCTTATTCTCATTTGTATTTCAGATCTTAGTTCTTTATATTGTTGATTATGACTTGGAGAATTCATTTTCTTCCTCAGATTGCTTTTTTCCTCAGCTAGGATATAGGCCTACTAGGTCATAAATTGAGTATAATGTTAAAAAAAAATCATTCAGCTATGTCTAAGAATGAATGAATTAAATCTTGGTTTCCTTTGTTCTTGAACACACTAAATAGATAATTTGCAAACAGCAAGCATGTAATATGAACTGTTTAAATCTAAACTGTACACTTATTATTTATATTATCAAGACATCAACGAGTGTGCTCCAAACCCCTGTCTTAATGGTGGCATTTGCAAGGATCAAGTCAATTCTTACACCTGTCAGTGTCAACCAGGATGGAATGGAGATCTGTGTCAAAACAGTAAGTTTTATAAGTACACATCAGTTTCAGGTTTCAAAATATTCATGTTGCATTTGTCTACTATTATTTTAATCATTATTACAATCTGAGTAGTCATTAACCAAAATGGCATATATATACAACAAGACTATATGCGTTTGTCAGTAGAAAAGGATTCTCTTTGTTTCCCAGCAAAGATAATAACACGATAGAACACGCACATCACTATGTAGCAGCTAAATGCACTTGCAGCTGTGTTTTTAAGTAACTAAATTCGTTCTATTCATGTTGATCTATGTTTTTATCTCGTTTATCTATTGAAGACAACAACGAGTGTGCTCCAAATCCATGTCTTAATGGTGGCATCTGTAGGGATCAAGTCAACTATTACACCTGTCAGTGTCAATCAGGATGGACTGGAGATAGATGTCAAACAAGTAAGTATGTTGAATGACAAACATTTATTGCATGTCAGAACAGCCGTTACTGACAGTTTCAATGTATACCCTCACATGATCCAATGCTGTTATGTTGATTCCTCTCAATTATTACTGAAATAAAGACTGTTCAGAATGGCTCGGGCTTGTTTTTGACACCACTGAATGTTCATAAGTGCATTTTGTTAGGTCCTTTGGAAACATCTTTGTCAAGTCTGAAGTGGATGCCCAATGAGCGTAATTAAGGGTATAAGAACGATACTCCTAAATTTATATGATCTGATTATATTCACATCCCCTGGGGCTTAACTGGAATAGTTCATTTTTGATGTCTAATTAAAGCCCCCCCCCCTTTTTTTTTTTATTATAAATCCAAAATTTTACCTCTAAAATCATCTTTATAGTTTAAGATTTATGACATAATACGTCAAATTAATTGGTATACCCAATATTTATTTTTTTATGTATTTACCATATCACCCTAATCCCTAGAGTTGCCTACTTTCTTTTGCCGTAAAAGAGTAAACAAAAGGTAACTTAAGGGTTAAACCTCACAAAATGCATTTCAGAAACCAAAATCAATTAGTCAACAGTAAATTACACATGTTGAAATAGAAGCTGCACCTTTAATGAAACAGAATGAACTGCTCATGGATATATATATCTTATATTTTATATAGTATTTCAGTACGCTATTGATCTATATACATAAGTCCACCGAACAAAATATTACAAATTACAAAGCCAAAATATAGACATAAAAACATTAGGAAAAAATCCAACATTAAACCTGTCCGTGTTAACAGGGAGATTAATTTGATGACATAAATGATTAAACATTAGTGTAGCACACAAACTACCAAATGTCAGCTAAACTCTCGCACAGTACATTAATCACACATACGCACAAATGTTTACACTGCTATAGTTATTATCTTTTATGCAGTCAAACCTTTACAAGTATCTTTATCCATATTTCTTATTACTTATCTCATCAAGACATCAACGATTGTACCCCGTATCCCTGTCATAACGGTGGCATCTGCAATGATCAAGTCAACTCATACACCTGTCAGTGTCAAACAGGCTGGACTGGAGACAAATGTGAAATTAGTAAGTACATGTATGAGTATATAAATACAATATATAATATTAGTGGCCGACTGCCCCAAAAAGGCAATCTTGCTAATTTACGCAACACCTTGTCAAATCGGGCAACACCTAGTCGATATTATCTGTTGAATTCGGAAACCTTAGCGATTTTATGTTGTGGAAATTTCTAAGTCGCCAGTTAATTGTTTTCACTTCACATTTCTTCAACATTCATTTTTTTTTTGCTAAAATAAATAGAAAACCACTATTTTTACCTAATCACCAAGTTATGGACATCGATATCCTGTTAAGGTGATAGCATCGGTTTTTTCGAGAAAATAAACGTACATGTAAAGGATAAACTTTTTACTTGTTTGATGTGTTTAATGAAATGTAGTGTTTGAAAATAAATGATTGGTGAGGGGGTTGTACTTGAACTAGAATTAAGGCTTCGGTTATTTGCAAAAGTGAAGTAGTGCAGGTAACAATTTCCTTTAAAGTCAAACTTATTTTAGATATAACAGCTGTACAAAATATTTCGCACCAATGTTGATGATTCAGCACCCATATAATTGTATAGCTTTGCACCACATACGTATCAATTAAATTTGTTCTATCCTGTTTATCTCATCAAGACATCAACGAGTGTACTCCAAATCCTTGTCTTAATGGTGGTACATGCATTGATGACGTCAACTCTTACACCTGTCAGTGTCAACCAGGCTGGACTGGAGACACATGCCAGATAAGTAAGTATGGTAAAAATGTCTGCTTTTCATCAGTTGGCTTTCATAGAAAACCTACTGCATTATTGCACCGAAATTAAATCTGTTGTTGTAACCATACAGCATACAGTTTAGTACTGCCTATGTTTCAAGTTTACTCCTATATCTCTATTCTTATCAAGACATCTATTGCTAACCTTCATCCTCTGAGCTTTGTTTTGTAACACGAACTCCGAAGGAATGGGGAAGGGGGGGCGGGGGGGTGCAACCCTTCGATTTTCTATACGGAGCGTTGCATACCTCTATATTTTTGTGCATCGGTATGGACGTCATCTTTTCTTTGATACCAAAGAACCTGACACATTTGAGGTAATTGAAAATATACATAAAGGCAAAAGTTAATGTTTTGCTTAAATTCATCAAAACATTCTATTTTGTGGGATTTTTTGCTGAATAAGTAAGGAAATGATAATTGTTAACTACCTCGCAAATTTGAAGCACACATCTTGTCGACTATCTATGAAATTCATGAGATCAAAACATTCTATTTTGTGCGATTTTTGGCTGA
>JXSR01S027968.1:7540-18030 GCA_000969725.1 Ophiothrix spiculata | reverse complement strand
CAGTTAAAAAAAATAGAATTGGTTGAAAATAGCAATTTGTGTAATATCTAGAGCTACATTATTAAGATAGAGTTTGGACTCAAAGTGGATTGTAGTCATATGACAAGCAATGAATTACAAACATTGATACCGAGGTAAGTAGTGACACAATTTTATACAAAATACTTCGCTATTTGCCTTACGCCACTTATTAAGCATTTTGTGTCTTATCAAATAATCCTACATAATATGCGGTTAGCTCTTACAATAATAATTCCGAAAACACTTTTGTTTGACAAAAATTGAATTTGGCATTATTTGATTTTTAAATGATTCTTATGACTTAAAAGAATACTGGCTGTATCAACATTCTTTGTAACCATGAATTTGATTTAAAAAAAATATTAAAAACATGAAGAGTTGAATAATTTCACAGTGTTTGCTATTAATGAGTAGTATGACATCTCAGCTTTATTGAATGAACGTTTGAAGTCAATTGAACTCTGTTTTCAAGAGCTACTAATATAAGCATTTAATAGATGATGCAATTACAGTTTTATACAAATACCACATACCTATCCTATTTGGTGTCATTTATTACCACAATATATAGCCAAGGATCTCTTCTATCGTAACATAGCGAATTAATCAAAGATATTACGTATTTTTGACGTCATAAAGTACCATTAATCTGAATATTTCTATTTTCAACAATGTGAAAAATCAAACTTTTGCTACAAACGTTCTAAATATAGAATTTTATGAATGTTTTTGCTTATAAGGAATTGAAATAACCCTTTTCATGTTCTGTAAGTTTCAGCTCCAGAGCATTTAAATATTTTTCAAATAATTGGCAATGCGTAGTGACAACCACAAACCTGTCCCATCACCTGAATTTTGACGACTAATCCTACACCTATCTGTGGGAGTATCCTCATTTTTTTAAATCAACATGACCGCAATAGATAAATTTGAAGTTGTTTAATTGCCCAGGATCAGTTTTTGTTGCGTATATTCAGACGGAAAAACCCGTAGGTAGGATGGTATCTGTAGGGAGGTTAAAACAATGTACTGCTCAAACACACGCATATCGAACAAAACACTGTTATTTCAAATGAAACATGTCATTGCCGTGAAATCAAATTCTTATAAAAGTTAAAACTGTACAAAAGATGAAAGGCACCTACCATATTTTCATAGCGAGTTGTTCGTTCACCTTTATCACTAAACAGTGTGCAAAAATAGATTTACAACCCGGGTAGAATAGAATAAGGTTCACTAAAATCAAAATATTCCGTTTCAGACGGCCAAAAACAGATCGCAGTGTTAAGTACTGGAGATGTAAGTGAATACCATTTTTGATATGTATTTTAAAAGATCTGTGAGAAATATTTAATTTAGATAGACTAGGGCACTATACTTCTGTTTAGCTTTAATTAAATCCTCTCACGTGGCCCAGGTAAAGCCAATAAAAATTAACTGTTAATAGTTTTATTTCTTTTTATTCTGATGTGAAAACTTGGGATAAAATGTTTAGATTTAAGATTTTTTTATCGCAAAAAAAGGAAACTCTATTGAAAATGCCATTTACGACCTTTTTGCATGCACACAAAAAAGTTATCACCTATTTGGCCGCGAACTATCAAAGTGCGCTTGATGTCACTTCACATTCTATTTGTTGTTTACGAGTAGTGATCAAGGTACCATTTTTGCAGCATTTTAAGAATGAAATAACAGCAAAGTGTATTTACTGTCACATCCAATTCTGCTTGTTATCAACTAGTCGTGGTATTCAAAACAAGGCAGATAAGTGTAGGACAACACAGATGCAACCCTGTGCGACAAAATCGAATGAAACTGTCGTTGTTGTTTACTCCTTTCCTCTTATAACTTTGGTTAGAGTGAAATAACACAGACTGCAGGAGGAGATTGCACTTTTTAATGGGTTTGTTCACAGTAAACTGATATTTTATTAAGTACTATAGTACATTTCGGTTTACTTCAGTATAAATCGAAACTGTTGATAGTGATCTTAAAATGTAATGAAATTTAAAAATAAAATCCATGTGACGCACACTGAGGAGTTTTGAAATTGGATGTGTAATTTAAAATCTATTTCGTTTAAAATATAAAAATTAAAAACACAAAATGGGGTCTCAAGGTCAAAGACCGAGTATTACTCATTTTGGCTACGAGCATAAATCAATATTTTTCCACATTAATATGTCTAATTATCATTTTAATTTTAATTTTCTAATAAGATAATAACATACAATCAATCTAGATTTTATATCCAATAATCTAGATGTAATAGATATTGCAATGTAGATTAGAATCAAAGTATGACTTTTCGTCATAAAGTTATCTTTGGGGAAAGCAAGAGTTACATGAAAGGAATTCATATCTAAAAGGAATTATAGACTAAAATTTGTGAACAATAATGTAGAGCAATTACTATTATTTATAGGTTGAAAGGTTTGTGAATGAAAAATGATATTTCTATATCTGTAAATTGGTGTTCAGCTAATCTTAATTCTTTCACTAAATTTGAATGTTAAATTGTATTGAGCATACACACCACACTCGTTGAGAGTACGTACACATCAATTACATAATACATTATGTATTTTACATGTTATAGTACATTGAAGTCCTTAGAGATGTTAAAAAGTAAGGGTTTGGTCAAAATATGTATTGGGCACATTTTGGTTCATTGTTGTTAAAAGAGAGGCAATGTTTAAGCACGCCACGTTGCGTTGACTTTCCTCTACCAAATCATGCAAAATCAGCTAAAAATTGTATTTAAACTCAGCATGCTCAGTTTAAAGGTAGGTATTTTAATCAGGTGACAAGTTGAAGTATTTAAAAGTATATGTAAATGATTTGCATACCTTTTCCCATATTGATGCTACAAATATATATATCTGAGAATGACTCATAGAAAATATATATGATATTTATTTTGTTTAAAAAATCATCGAGTAATTCTATACTACATTATTTTGACCATAAATCTTGAACAAAACATAGTATGCGTGTGGATATTTGCAGGGCTTATGAAAAACATATGGGCTTTCTTCTAGTATAGAAATCTCGAATTGTATTTCATAAAATGTATGTAGTGGGTCAAAAATAATAATATTGGAATACACACCTTTTAAAAGGGAAAAGCCTTTCTTATGCATTATAATCACGCAAATCAGGATATTAATATGTTATAGGGTAAATGACCTCCATCTGCTCAGGAAAATGTGAATCCTAAATATTTGTTAATCATGAAAAGAGAAATAGTTTCCACTGCATTTGAAAAAACTATAACGCGGGTTTGTTACATTATCATTCAAAATCAACACCACATATTTATAAAATATTACTAGTATTCGTAATTCAATAAGAAGTATCAAGCCTACAATCTGTCAAACTTTGAAAACAATCGAATTTTTCGAACATTATGATGTTTCGGCGAAAAAGGCGTAAATTTGACGTCATTTTGACCTTACTAATGGACATGAAATCACTAGTAAAGATTCATGTATGAACAAGAGACTCTATTCCATATGTACGCCAAAAATGGGGATATTCTGATATGTGTAGGTAGGTATATTCTTGCAGTTAACATGACGTTCAGCCAAGCGAGACGAAAAAGGCACTGTAGCCTTAAGCTCAGAAATTTCTTCTACATGAATTCATTTGGTAAGCACAAATCGTCGCAATATTTCATATCATCAGGATTACCATGCAAAATGTACAGTTATAGGGTAAAAAGAATATATTTATAATGAAAATAGTACCCTGGATATCAGGCCGGTTTTAATCAAAACATGAAGACAAATATTAACTATAGCATCAACGTAAACAAAGCCAAAACGTGTTTCAAACATATTTGTAATTTATAAAGGGTGTATGCCAAAATTCGTCAGTGTTATTAAGCTACATTGGAATGTATTCTCAAGCTGACTTTAATAATTTGTCAGTGCCTTTGCTTGACATATATACCTATTAATCTCGGGCCCAAAATGATCAGATTCGCATGCAGAATTTTATATCTATTTAGCATAAAAATCAGATTCATTTAGAAGCAACTGACAGAAGTTTGTTAAGAAATGTTAGCATAACACAAAAATAAAACGTTATGATACAAATGACTATGAATAAGTATAGCTCAGTATCTTTTAATTGACATAAATGAACATTTCAGATACGAGTTATACTTGTTTGTAATTCGAAATATCAATCAAATGTTCTTCACAATAAAAAAAAAAATGTAAATTTCACATGACGAATAGAGTAAATTTACACATAAAAGTCTATTTTAATATTCATTAACAATTTTCCAAAATAATTGTAATTATTTCCACTAGTAAATTAATCAGTGGTAAACTCACGCTTTCAAGATAATTTAGGTCAACATTACTCTTTAATGAATACGTTCCTAGTTAACATTTATATGCCTCATTTATGACATTCAATAAATAACACAATGGAACTGCTACTAGCAATAAAATATGTATAACTTGCCATTTATTGCCAACAAAACCATTTATTGACAGTTGATTGTATGTTGACATACGCACACACTTAGAAGTGCAGAATTACAGAAGTCAACATCTGGTAGATTCTAATTGTCATGATTGTAGTGCAGCCGGTGTAATGAGACAGAGTGTCCCCATATGATCCAGGAGTCCGGGTCTAATTGAACTGCACGGAATAAATTGCAATCAATGATTTATTGATTTCATATGTACAGATACATTCTACACAATTGAGTAGTAGCTAGGACACTCAGTCACACGGACGCTGTATTTCACTATACCTGTAGGTTTTCATTTGCATTATATACAAAATTTATCAAATGCATGATAGATTAGACTAGTTTAACTCCAGGAATTTCGAATTTTTCAATCTCAAACGAAGAAAATGTCAGCGTTAGCGTTAATGTTTTGTTAACTAATTGTAACCTGACGCTGACTAGTGCCCCTAGTCCCATTTTTTGGCGGCGAAGTGCAATCATGATGTGATTGCCATGCAAACAACAGCGACCGGTAGTTGAATAAAATGTGGCAATAGGTCTAAAATATTCATCCTTTGGAACCACTAGTGATGCATTCAGTTTTGGTAATCCATTGTAATCTTTTGGTATCTACTAATCTGGTATAATGATGCATAATGTCAAGCAATCAGTTTGGATTTTACGTATTATTATCGGCCAGCAACAGATTAATGCTTAAATTCATATGTATACATATACAATATTGGATTTCTTTGATACAGCTACATAACATTACAAATTTGTTTTGTAAGGCTCGAAGACCTCACTCATCAGAAGCACATAGCAATATGAGGTTATCTTAAGGCTGGGGCAGACCTTCAATTAGCATGAACTGCTTTTGTACTCTAACTCTCAAACTAATTGCATAAACCATATAAAAGTATACATTTTTAGAAGCGGCTTTTTACCCTGAACATATTGGTGATATTAGTTTTTGACCAAAAATGTATATTTTGCCAACAAAATGCCAAAAAAGTATTTTTTGCCCCACAAATTTCTGGAAAGCTTAACTAAAATTTGCTTTCGTGAAATTTTGAAATTTTTTGTTTTTTTGAAATTTAGAAACAAATGCATAGGAAGGGTTTTCTCAATTTTTTGATTTTTATCTTCTTTTTTGAAAATTTGCCAAATATAGGACAAACATTGCTATTTTAGTGGCAGCAGAGGGATTTTTTTGCATTTTTTGACCTATTTTTCCAATGAATGTTGAGATAACCTCATTACATATTGTATAATGCCACCACATTTTGAAAATTTCGAGATTTTTATCAAAAGATATTAAAACAACCGGGAAGATTCACGATGCAAAAGAGTTTTATGCTTGTTAGCTTGTTAATTTTAGAAAGTAAAAACGTAATAAAGTATTGAACATAAAACTATTAAAACCCACATACATCACGCTCAGGTGATAACAAACGTGTCTTCACTTTGAGATGAATGATGATGCCGCCGGATAACTCATACTTTTATGATATAAAATTGATAATATTAAAGGCTGAGGTTTGATTCTTTTTTATCAAATTTCTCTAAGAAAATTTGATCGCCTTAAGATATGTGAGTCATTCACGCAATAAAGGTATTTCTTAACACGTTCTTTTCTTTAAACAGACTATAATCAGATCTTTCACCTGAGATTGGCGCATATATGAAGATTACTTGCAGGCTTTATTTTCTAATAAGATCCTGTGTCAAATATAATGCTTGCTTTGCAGCCAAGAATTGGGGTACCTCGGACAATTTTCTTAACAGTTGCACTCTAGAGTAGTCATTCTGTCTAGATAAGACTCATTTTGTAAGAGGTTTCTAGATTTTTTTTATTCCGTGCTTTTGCTTAGCATGAAAAGTACGGTCGAATATAGTTATACGGTCGAATATAGACATAAGAGATAAAAGGTAGTAACGTTGTAAACCTTGGAGAACATGTTTTAGTTTTTCTTGAGCAACCTATTTTAGATTAATATAGATGAAGCAAAATGATTATGACGATTCTTGAATGTTGCCTTTAGTACTATATAATTAACAACGGTTTGAACATTATCTAAAACTGATAAATGTCATAATTGATTATATGATTAGAAAGATATATAATGCAATAAATTCATTCAGTGATGAATTAATTTGATAATCAAATAAGGTATAAAATATGGCGATGACTTAAAGCAAAGTACACACTACACAGCCATGTTCGACATAATGTAGTTACGGTGAGGTAACTGGATAGCAACTATGTGGTTACAATCCTGGCAGCCACTTACTAAGAACATAATTGCCAGCGAATGATCTGTTGAATTTTACAACCTATGATTCCACAAAGTAACTGTGAAGGTTAGTACTAGGCAACTAGAATCACATGTAACTACCAGGTACACAATGGTTGCATAGTACTAGTAGTGACTATAGTGACATTGTTGTAAGAGCAAGTGGTTACATTACATTGTGGTGACAGCTAGTACAGGAGTTTTGTCATGTACGTGAAAGATTTGAAATATTTGAATACCTTATTCTGTAATCTGTTGTATATATCTGAATATAGGAGAGCATGCAAGAAAATGTGGAACAGGACGAACAGCAAGCACCAGGCCTGGCAAGCACAGATTGATCACAGCCACCCACGAGAACAAGAAGTCGTGGGATCAAGAAGTACCAGGGACCAAAGATTACTGAATTTGAGAGCAACATGCATCTTCAGTTTCCTATAGATAGACAAGATGGAATTTATGTAACATATCAAAGGGAAAGGTACAAGCAGGATGGTATACAACACGATTGAAAACAACACACATCCTTACGTGGTCTTTCCCAAACGTCCATCTGATATTCCATGTCCTTTAGAGCATGCGCAGAAGTTGATTACTGGAGATACACTATCTCAGCAATCTATATTAAAGACAACCAGCGACAGAGAAGGCACGATGCTTCCTTCAGTCGATGATCCAATTATACAACAAGTTGATGTACGTGTTTAAACACTGTAGAATATATTTATAATACAGGCACCAAATACACTTCAGTGCAGAATGGCGCTGGTATGGATGGAATTACTGTCGGGGAGAAAGCATCAGCGTCTCCCACGACTAAATTTCCAAAAACAAAATGGCGGTTGATTGATCCATTCTATTCCATAATAATATTCCAATATAAAATTTCCATGATCCAGCATCATAATCCACAACGTGGCAGGGCTCACGTATAGAATCCCGTGTCATTTGATCATGTGCCTATAATATCAATTCCCTGTTTACATGCACAAATCATACCTGGATAAAAAGAAAAACAAGAAACAAAAATACACTTATTTAAAAAATAAAATATCATGCATTTTGTTGAAATAAAATAAGCACATAATGCAACATGCCAGACACAGACAAGATAATGCATTGGTACATCATTTGTCGATATAAACTGTTTGCATAAAACATGACAAAGACATTTCTTCAACAGAAATATTCTTTATTATTCATTACATCTTGCGATGTGAAAGAAAAATTAATATCATAACATACAACACTATGCGATTGTGCTAAAGTCGTGTCGTCTGTGGTGCTTGCTTGTTCATAATACAACAAACATACAGTGTGCAGTTTGTACAAAATTAACATGACGTGAGAAATAATAAATCCATACAAGCTACTAATACAACAGTTATGTTATATCCCTTTTGATTAATATTTCCTCATACATACTTCAGTGTCCGGTTATGCATTACACATTCGAAAATACTTACATAGATATGACTGTCAACAGTTTTAATTCGATAATTCAGATATTAGTAGTATATTTATTTAGCATTGTTAGAGTCTGTTTCTAAAAAGGAATTATATATTTGTTGTGATACGTTAAAGAAAAAACCGTAAAGAGTAATAGAAGCCAGATAATGTTAAAAAAGAAAAATAAAGAAAATGATGTGAAGAAATACAGAGATGAAAATGAGTAAAGAAAGAAAAAGAACTTACAGAAAAAATAAGACGTTTTCTTCAGAAGAGATTACCATGTAGTATAAGTCGATATCGATATGTTTTAATTAATGTTCCAAGCATCATCTTACGTTCAATGCACCTATTTGGTAATGTCTTTCTTATCAAGAATATCAACAGCCTGAATTGAGAAACCTCAAGCTCCGTGACTACGCAACGGAGATGAATTATATGACCAACAAGTGTGACATTAAAATGAACACAGCTATCAAATTACAAGTAGGGGATAGAAATGGAGTGCAGAAATAAATGACATGGTCGACTCTCTCAGTGGCTACCGTACGTACAATGCAATTGATGTCGTTGTATTAAACATTGAGGTATAAACCACTACGATTATAAAGAGAGGAAACACAATATTAATAAATTCTTTTTAGTCTATTAAATATGGTATGTTTGTTTTGATTTCAAGTGTAATTTCGTGGAACGGAAAGAGACGAAAGAGAAATGACTGATTAATTGTTTTAGATTAGTTCCATGTTATTATCTTACTCTTGTATATTTAGTCCCTTGTGATTCTCTAACTCTAATTTTGACTTAACGGCTTAGTATTTTTCCAGATAAAGTACAGATTTTTTGTTCCCGACATATAAATCTCAAATCTCAGCTTGAGGAAAGAAACTGAACCCGAAGATGTCAATATTTGTGAAATCTAATTTTCACACATTATTGTCCTCTAAGATGCAAGAACATGACCGTTGAGTTCAACCAAAGTGATCAAATCACATCATATACAATGGTACAAAATAGGCGAAGGTATTGCCCACATATATTTCAAAACGTTTTTAAAATCCATAAAGGCAGAGTTGCTAGCAATTAATTATTTTCATTATTACTTTTTTGTAGTCCATAAGTTCCATCTACAATAAGACCCTAACTCAACACATTTAGCTGCACCCAACCCTAAAACGTCGAACACTAAATAAAGACAGCCCAATTTAATACAGTCGATGGATTATATTTTCTAAAACATTCACATTTCTTTGCTTGAATAAGAATTTTTCATGATTAACATGAAAAACAACCACCATCAGTTATTAATAAAACAACCAATTTATCAAAAAAGACATTGGGAAACAGATTATATCTTGTTCGACTCAATGATGGAATAGGTAAGGTTAGCTCATATACGCGCAGCACATCATTCATGTTAAAAGCTTCCACGAATGAGTTATAAGCAAGACGATGGACTTTGCTTATGGGTGCCAACTTGTTACAAGCCATCAATCTTATCTGTACGTATTCATATTTACTCTCAGACTTAATAATGGTGTGTATGCTATGTACTGTAGTTAAATATCTGTGTTATGCAAACTTTCAAATCATCAAGTTCGTTTGGGTATCAACATTCATACATACAATATATTTTACGTGAAAATGAGAATTTTTGATATAGCCTATAATATTCGAGGAATTTTTTTTATTGTATTTTGTTGAACTGTTACCTTTTTATACAATATCATCTTTTGTAATGGCTCCTAAGATACTTTACCAGTGGGATAGGTTGCCGGCGCTTCACCTGCGGCTGTCTCTAATTTGCAAAATCTTTGTAAATGAATATTTTTGTAGAATCCCATTGAAATTTCAATTGTAGTTTTCAATATTGTAAATTGCTGCATTAGCATTCGCTATATTCCTCTACACACAAAAAACAAACAAACTGTATTTACGAGGGTCATTCAAAAATTTCTACCTGTTGTATCATAACTTTTGTTCTGTTAAAGGTAGCCACTTGAAAATTGGCACAAATATAGCTCAGAATGTTGTCTACATGTAGTCAAAAAATCATATCAACACCTTTTCTACATTTTTGCAGGTGATCAGAAAACCACAGTAATATTTGGTACACCGGAAACGGTGAAATATCATATGACATTGCACCTGAAATTACATGTGCAGCTAATGTATGAATAACCATCTGTATACCCAAAAATCATGGAAGTTACTGAACAAAATTGGAATGAAAGTGAACCTAATAGTCCAACAAG